>VMBQ01011234.1:0-23644 GCA_007657795.1 Dreissena rostriformis | reverse complement strand
ACATAGTTCACAAAGTCGCCTTCGGTTTCAAAAGGGTGTGATGCGATAAACACGTCGAAGCCGGAAAACCAGAACTCCAAGAAGTTTATTGGGTTCAAAGGCTGATAGCTGTCATAAGCAAAGAACTTATTCATTCAAAATCGGGTTGTTATTTGTGCGATTATAATACCTTGGCTACACAAAGAAATAAATATAAATTTTAAAAACGTTTTAAAAAACCATTTCTATGACTTAAGTTTAGTATAAGATTGTTATAACTTATCTAACTATAAGTGTATGACTATGACAGAGTAGTTAAATATTTATGTCAAAGCGCACCGAAACATTATTTTATGCACACGTGAAATGTATTAACTATATATATGTGTATACATGCGTATATTGCACTTAAACAAAAGATATCCAATGTAACATATAATCAGTGCAATCATTATCATACATGTCCTTTATACATATATCAGTTATGAACTCAGCACTACTGTAAACAATGTTTTATTTCCGTTACAGAATACTGATCATGAAATGGTCATACTCCTTCCATTCATATCCATCTCGCACGGTTTCTAGGATCTCCTTCAGAACTTTGAATGTGATCAGCTTATCTCCTGCCAGAGCGGAAGTGTTCACCCGAGATAAACGATTTAAAAAGTCATCTACTTTTACCTAAAATTAAAATTATGCAAAAACCACGAGTTATCTGTCTATACACGTTTACAATTATGTTTTGTATTCAGTTTTAGTGGCAACGTATTCAAAATAAAATATAATTTAAATTAAACGTGTACAATGAAATACGTAACGGGAAGGATAAACTTATACTTAAAATACATTATTGATTACAAATTAATCTTGAATTAACTTGTTCAATATAAGTGCATATATGGTATGCTTTTGTACTGCTTTATTGTGTCTTTATGAACATAAGTAAAACGTTAATAAACTATTCTGTCTGTCTGACTGTTATAGTGTGGATTTGCACAATTTGTATGCTTTTCATGAGGTGTTGAACTTCTAATCCTCATAAACTTTACATGTGTGAAGGTCCTCTATGAAGTTTTTTCACATTATTTTAATTGTTAAATACATAAGTTTGTCAACTATTAAACGATTTCATTCATATGCGCAAGTAAGTCAGAATGCGAAGACAAAAATAGTTTTTTCTTCCACAATTATCTTTGTGTCATATAAAGATGTATAAGCATTGTTTGATTTAAGGTTATGTTCATGTGACGATGCGATTAAAATTTCCTTTTGAGGGCAACAATTTATTCAACTGTTAACAATAAAATGGAAAACAATCCAATACCAATTATTTAAATAAAAGTGTAAAAAATAATTTAGTCTTAATGCTTTATTTTATTATTTTGCAAAATCGATTGAAAGAATGTGGTTTCTTTTCCTCGCGTCACACTGTGCGATGTTTTATTTAGACAAAGTATAAGCAAACTATATAGCGACTGAAACCCGTGTTGCAACTTATGACTTTTATCATTCTCCCACTAGAATACCTTCATGTCCTCGAGCTTCGCATATGTGTACGAATCAAGTCTGTCATTGTACTTGTATGTGCCGATGGTGGTGGAATATTCCCTGGAGATTGACAGTCGCCATGCCCAGTAGTCGCTGGATACCTTCTCAACAGTTTCTATGAAACAAGAATCTGATTAACATTACGCTGATATACTCGATACACATATTCGTGTTATGGGATACACATAAACATCTTAGATCTGGATATAGTATCTCTAACTGTTTATTCTTCTTCTTCTTCTTCGTTTATTATACTATATCCCATTCTGGGACATTGTCGTACAGTGTGGCTCAGTAAAAATAATTTTTTTAAACTATTTACAAAATTCATTTTGGCTTATTTCGGTGCCATCCCTTCCTTGAACGCTTCAAGACTGGGAGCCGTCACAAAGTGATTAGGCAGGTTGTTCCACAGTCTTGTTGCTGACGGGAAGAAGGAGTGTCGGAGGTAGTCAGTTCTGCAGAATGGTACGATGAATCTAATACTGATGCCTCTTGTGGATGACATAGCAGGGCGGAGGTAGGGGTCAGACGGAATATCAATAAAGCTATAAATGTTACGGTACATCATGGTAACCTTAAATGTTTGGCGTCTGGCTTGAAGGGGCTGCCATCCAATGTCTGCGATCATCCGCGAACTGCTGCTTGCGGTTCGGTAATCCCCTTTCACAAAGTGAGCAGCGCGTCTCTGGACTGCTTCAAGTTCGTCAATACATGTTTGAGTGTGAGGATCCCATGCAGTAGCAGCGTACTCCAAAATTGGACGCACTAAGGTGGTATATGTGCGTGCTTTGACGCTAGGTGGACAGCTGGACAGGTTGCGCCTCAGGAAGCATAGGCTGTTGCTCGCCTTCCGAGTGACTGCAGCTACGTGTGGTTTCCAGGACAAGTTATCCGAGATAGTAACACCAAGGTATTTGCCTTCCTTTACAGGTACAAGCTTCTGTCCATGAATAAGGTACTCTGACTTTATGGGCTGCCGCTTTTTAGAGATGTGTGGACAGTAGGTTTTAACGTGTTTATAGGTACCAGCGACTTTGTTACATGATGTGACGTCGATTATGACGTAACTATATAGACGTGACGTCGTTGCGTAGTAATTTACGAGAGAGAGGACATATTGGATATATATTTGAAGATCGATAATAAATTGTCATACCAAAAGCGGGTATTTTGATTTTATATTGTTCCCACCATCGGGGAAATAGTAAAATACGTGAGTTTCCCATTATCGGGGAAACTTCTTAACATTTGGTAGCAGAGCGTGGTTTATGGATTAATGCGGCAATCGACAATGGCGTCGACAAGAGCAAGTTCGGTTGATAATGAAGACGAAATAGCAGTCCTCAGACTTCGGCGAAAAAAGGTACTGTTAAAAGCGGAGTTTTTATTGGCAAGAAGCAAGCTAATATCGTTGTTGTATCAACAGTATGAAGGTCAAGAATCGGGCATTCGGGTACGATATTTATGTGCACAGATTGATGTGTTTGCGGAAACTTCGATTAGCATCATGAACGATTTAACAGACTTATATCTAAATACTAAAAATATAGAAGAGGGTAAGGAAATGTTATCAGAGATGGACACATTTGAAAACGATTATCGTGCAGTAACTGATGCAGTCATGGTGTACGGACAGAAAATGGCGAACAGGCCGTCGAAAAATGAACAGATGACTTCGTTAAATGAGGTTAATGGACATGTAGAAGGTAAACTTTATTCGTGCGATAGTTATTCAAACAAACTGGAACAAAACACAAGTAAGAGCGAATATCGTGAAGCGGTATCGCATGGTTCAATAGATAATTCGGAACATTTGATTGAAAGAAAAACAAGCACGTCGGCGTTTAATTTAAGAACATTTAAAGAGAACTACATATTTTGTGTATACTGTCGAACAAAATTTGCTGCATCAATTGAAGAAAGTAGAATTGCCAATTTTCACAGGGGACAAAAGGACTTACCAGAGTTGGACATCTACGTTTCTGGCGTGTATCGATATCGCCCCAGTCACCAAGGAATACAAATTACTTCAGTTCAAACAATACCTTTCGGGCGAAGCGCTTCAAACAATAAGCAATTTAGGTCACTCGGCTAGAGCTTACGATGCTGCTAAAGAACGCCTTGAGAGAAAATATGGTGGCAGAAGAAGACAAGTGGCGAACCATATAGAGCTTCTAGAAAACTTTCCGCGCGTCAGAATGGGAAATGCAGATGACATGGAAAAGTTTGCTGATTTGCTAGAAATATCTATCATCAATCTGCAAGAAAAAGATCAGCATCAGGAACTTGGAAAGGGATTTCTATACAACACGTTGCAAAGAAAACTGCCAGAAAACACGCGGTATCATCGCTGGATTTTTTAGACTCAAACAGAAGAGTCAACCTTTGCCTTAAGAACCTAGGTATTGCAGGAATCAGAGTTCCAAACAATAGCTTACGAAACTGTTCATGGTATTCGAGGAACTTGTATGGCAGTCGATTCAGGGAACGGACAGTCGCAGGAAGAACCAAGTAGTTCCCCACGTACATTCTTCATTCATGAATTGGACCATCAAGTTAAGCAGGCACTGCCCTGTGCAGTGTGTAATGAGAACCATCGTATTTGGAATTGCGATACATTTCTACAGTTGATAGTTGCAGATCGTTGGCAAATTACAAAGCGCTATAGAGTTTGTTTTCGCTGTTTAGAGGACAAACACGTCGGCAAACAATGTCGAAGAACTCGCAAGTGTTCGCTCGTGTCGTGTAACAAGACTCATCATTGGCTTTTGCATAGTTCAACATCGCGATTAAACATTCATCAAAACAAACATGGGAAAAAACATACCAGAGAGCAACGAAAATGTTTGCCTTGTGACAAATGTGTGTCATTCGAAAATGAAAATATCTGCAAAACAGTTTCAATCGCACAACCAAGTCAGGGAGGGGAATCATAATGACCTTAATACCAAGCCATATCGTTTATCTGCGGAAGAGAAACATTTTAAAATCGATACGCATCGCTCAATAACAGTTGGAGATCAATTTAGCAATAACTTACATAATCGTTCCAGCACGGAGGGAAATAAAAATGTACGGGTGTACAGAAATCAAAATCCAGGTTGGAAGCAGCACTATGACAAGACTGGTAACAAAGATATGCCTGTTAGAATTGGACAATTAATGTTTAAATTATCGAAATTAAGATACAATTTTACGTTTGCGATTTAATATTTAATTGTTTCAAAATATTTATCAAAATGTACTGTATTTTGATGGAGGGGAAAAATGGACAGTAGGTTTTAACGTGTTTATAGGTACCAGCGACTTGGTTACATGATGTGACGTCGATTATGACGTAACTATATAGACGTGACGTCGTTGCGTAGTAATTAACGAGAAAGAGGACATATTGGATATATATGAGAAGATCGATAGTAAATTGTCATACCAAAAGCGGGTATTTTGCGTTTATATTGTTCCCACCATCGGGGAAATAGTAAAATACGGAAGTGTCCCATTATCGGGGAAACTTCTTAACAATGTGTATAACTTCACACTTTGAAGGATTGAAGGACATCTGCCAGTCCTTTTCCCAGCTCTGTAGGGAATCCAGATCAGACTGGAGTGTTACTGCATCTTGTGCTGTCTTGATCCTTCTGTATAGGAGAGTGTCATCAGCAAAGAGCCCTGTCTTTGAGGTTACAGTGCCTGGAAAGTTATTGATGTAGACCAGGAAGAGCAGAGGTCCAAGGACAGAGCCCTGGGGGACGCCTGATGTGACGTCGTCTGAGTTGGAGAACTGTCCTTCAACTAATACCAGTTGGCTTGGACCAGATAGAAAGCTTTCTATCCAGGTTAGGACTGAGCCTCTGATTCCGTAGTGGCTTAGTTTCATGAGGAGTCGTTGATGCGGAACAACCCCGAAGGCTTTCGAGAAGTCGAGTAGAATCGCATCGATCTGTTCGCCAGCGTCAAGGGATGCAGCAAGGTCCTGTAGGGTGAGGATTATTTGCGATTCGCAACTGCGTCTTCGCCGAAAGCCGTATTGTTGGTTGGCCAGGATTGTGTTGTTTATTGTAGTACACAGGAAAACAAATAAAGCAATTAAAGGTAATTCAACATATATCACATATATTTATATGTCACATGTATATGTATCGATAATCGGATCATATTGGGCTGTTATAATAAAGTCATTATTGCTTCAAGAGGGTGGTTTTTGTTTATAATGTGTATGTTTCCAAGAAAAACACATTATTTTTAAATTTCACCCCGGATGCAATACAAGTTTATTGAACTGTTGTATTGCTTCGGAATGAGTTGTGGTCATTCGATCTAAGCTATCAAATTACATGTGTCACTTATGGATAATTGGAATAATCAGTTAAGCTTATGATCTACAAATCTTAAGCATGAAACCGATTTAGATCGCACACATTTCTCACATGTTTGGCTCTGTCTGAGATGAATAGACAGACAGGTTTAGTCTGGCGACAAATTGTAATACTTTAGCTGAAAACAAATCAACAAAAACCACGTTCTACAATAATTTTTATGGCAGCGACATATTTGTGTGCCGTCCGTCTTCCAGAAGTGTTACAAAACTTTCCCGTTAATCGAATTATAAATAACTCTGGCCCAACCGCGAAACAAATATTACTGTAAGTGTTCTATTAAGTTGTAGGGATTTCTTATGTGGATATTTGTATGGATATGTTTTTACATTTCGTACATACCACCGATACAAATCTCTTAAAATAAATAACTGTAACAAACACGTTTGTATGATTTATATCAGATTGTATCATTTACGACAATTCAACAGTTGAACAAACTTGTGTCAAAGTGTGTAAGAACGGATTCATATAAAGGCTGTTCTAGGAGGGTGTGTTTACATGATAAAAACCACTACAGATAAAATACAGTATTTATCTCAATATTTGTTTTGTTTTTATTGGTTTGAACGTGATCGCATTTGTCAAAATACTTGTGAAGTATCAGCACAGCGCGAGTAGCCAAATAAGACCAAGTCTGATTTATACGAACAAACATGCAACCTTCGACCTTCTGAGCGAAGCATTACTGTTAATATTGTATTATTTTTGATCGATAAGGCAATTTTGCAGACTAATTGGTAAACTATCATATAGGTCTATACGCGTTTTCCTACGTATATATTTGTACATTGTTTTGACAACCAGCGTTTCCCAGCTTCGTATATAACCATTTCAGCTACTTACAACAGCGATTTTCACATCGTTATAAATTATATCAATCCATCTTTAAATAAGAACAATTTAAACAATATAAACGAATTTTAAAACAGTGTTGACCTTTAAACTGCAACGTTTACTGACCTGTACGAACAAGAAGAGCCGCTGTCAGGAATATCAGGTATTTCAGCCACATTTTCAAAGTCGGAATGTTGGAAATGAACTGTAAATGATCTGAAATAGATTTAACAAATGTATAAGCTATCCGCTAATAACAATGAAAATGAGAATTAAAAGAACTTCTGAAGAAAAATTAAATTTGAGTGAAACTATCGTCAGTAAAAGTGTGGTTTTTGAAAGGTCGTTAGGTCGATCTAAGAACAAATGTTATTATAATTTCTATAATAATGAATCTTAAATCACAGTGACACACTAATGTTTCAGACCACAATCGAGGCAAACATAAACCAACCTGTTATAAATCGTTGGTTTATGCTTTTACCTCTAAAATGGGTTAAGTAATCACTAAATGTTCTATTTTCAGTATGTTTATAAACGTGTCGCCAACATATAGCCATTACCATTTCATAAGTGTTTTTGAAATTGATTAATGGAGAAAGCATTTTCAACATATTAAATTGAAAACAATCACAAATTTATAACACGTTATAAATCATGCCTCAGCGGGCGTTTTTGTTAGTGTTGTTATTTTACTTTAGGCGAGAAATAGTTCATTCATCTTGTATAAACCTGATTTACAGACACGTATGGGAGTTTTGTAATCTTAAAGTACACATTTCGCTTCAATGGCCAGATTAATTATTTCTGCATGCAAATACAATTTTTTATAAACCATTATCTTGACAACAGCACGTTTAAGAATATATCCAACTGGTATTATGATATGATATTCAGGTTACACAACACAAACGGTTTAATGCGGTTTAATGCTATGTGTTGTTGTTTACAAATCACCGATAGATTTTCGTGAAATTTTAAACCTTGATTCATAAAAGACGACGTGTTGCAAGAAATCTACCAATACAAACCTAGAGTTTTCGTATTCGTTTAACATCAGGGGCCTTATAAATCTTAAACCAATAAAACTTAAGACCAAAGAACAGAACAATACTTTATTTATCCCAGGTATACATCGATACAACATGTGGAACATATAATAGTGATATAATATAACGAACACGTCTGCTATTTGCCAATGTCGAGATAATGACGATGATGTACGATTAAACACACTCCACGAAAACACCACACAAAACATAAAACGATTATAAGTTATAAAGAATATTTATGTTTATGAATGGATTTTTTTTTTAATTTAGGTTTATAGGCTACATGTGTACATTAAAGTAACACTTCATTGTGTACATTAAATTAACACTTGACGGTGTTGGGGATACGACCTCAAGTTCAAAATGCCTCGGTAATGGACAACGTCGAACGCGATCTATGTTTTCATATGTAGCGTCATAGGCACTGCTTAATACAATTAATTTGTGTTAATGTGTTTTCAGTATTCTTAGAAGCAAATGCCAGTTTGGCTTGAACAAGAATGTCAAGCGCGAGGAAAAACATGATCAACATACATCGCAATACAGAAAGTAAAAGTATTCGAGTTGCTTGACATACAATAATTTTGTAAATTATTTGCATCTTTCAAAATATTATAGTTTTTTTACATTATTAAGTTTCAAAGCAGCAGTTGCTTATTCGGTTTGAAAAGTGATAAGGAAATTAAGATTTTAGCTTGTTGGTAAGCTCAATTACGATGAGCATGTATTACATTTAGTGCTCCAGCTGGGCCTAAAGAGTGCAGTGCCCTGCCCCCAAGGTCCCGTTGCCCCTCGGACCCGTTAAATGCCCTTTTATTTATTGATCATATCACATTAGTATCAGCACATTTAAACTGAAGCACCAAAAAAAACGGGGCTTAGTGCATGTGCCATCACAACTACTTATTTAAAACACCCTCTATCAATTAAAGGGACCAAATTGGAAATCGTTCATTTTGTCTCAATTTCATTCATGTCACTGCAATCAATGTTCAAATGGGACACGCACATACTTTTGACACAAATTTGGTTTATTTCATGCGCTCCTTTGAGTTGATACAAACGTCAATTTATTATTTGCCTATAGTCCACTAATACTATTTGAAGTCTATATCCAAAACAAAACAACAAAAAAAAAACGGTCAATACCTCAAACATGAAATCTCCATCATCAGTGAATTTATTTATGTCAAATGGCCTCGATTAAATTACCACATGCTTTGGTATTCACGCATGTCCATTAGTTTTAAAAAGCATTTTAACATTTCTGAATATGATTACCGTACTTGATACTACCGTAATTTGATAATATTTCTATTTCGCTAATTTCCATTAATTCTTTTAGTGTGAAAGGAAAAATGAAAGCAATTCAAAGAGTTGCATTTACATTTTCTGTCACCTGCACAAAGAGTTATACAACGCATTTTTTTCCGGACAACGCCAATGGTCCATAAACGTACACATCATGTTTGACACTCAATACTTCAGAAACACGCTTTAAGTTGTTACTCATAACTGAGCTTATCGGTCTCCGATCCGTCATTCACCTTGTATTTATATTCAATAGCAACATTTAATTATTCAAATGATATTCTGAAAAATGTGTTTAATCATTTTGGTATATCAAATGAACTGAAAGAATGATATATATATATATATTGTATTTGTCAGTGATGCATATATATATAGCATATATGTTTTCACTGTTTAAGCCCCCTGCCCAGTCGAACTAGCGCCATACAATTTCACTTGTTCTGACAAAACAGTTACTTCAGTTACATGCCCTGACCTTAAAAAGTAACTAAATACACCATGTAACTTTTCAGTGATTTGACAACATATATGACCGCAAATAAACTCCATTATTAAATATTAAAAAGATGTGTGTACTTACAATATAACGTATATATTAAATATGCCAAATATATTTGAAAGGAGGCAAGCACAATAAACTATGGGTGCAGTGATATCATGTATTTCATAAATGCATGAATGTAATGGATACGGAAAGATTGTGACGTTGGTGTTGTATCACTTATATGTAAAATATGTTAATGAAGTCGATCTTAGTTCGGTTTCCGTTGTTAATGTCACATACCGGAAGCCTCAAACGAGTAATTACTATTATTTATCAAAACTGATGAAAAGGTGATGATGATAATAAACTAGAATACATGTTCACGAGATATGTATCATAAAATCGACGAAATAACAGTTTTCTACGTTTTCAAGTAGAAAGTAACTTTTGTTGCTTATAAGATTTCGCTTCAATAAGCATATTTGATCATATCAACTGTTTTTGATGGTTAAACAAGATTGGGAAAATGAAGTTATACTTCAAAAAAACAATAATTTAAACTTTATTACATATTCTGTCTGTATTGGCATCTGTTATGTACCGCCTAAAGGTAATGTCGACCTACAAGCAATTGTTAATCCAGAACCAATAATATTGTTCAAAATTATATTTAAACATTTATATATGATGAATACTAATAATATTATATATTTATAAATAAATATAACTAATAATACTATTCATTACATTACATTATGATAAAGGATGCATTTCGAATTTCCGAAATTAGTTTATTTATACATAATTATGTACGTAGAGCAAAAATTCTGTTATTATTTATATATTATTATGTCTAGTATTCATATATTACAATGTACAATAAAATACATTACGTTAAACAACTCTCTCTCTCTCTCTCTCTCTCTCTCTCTCTCTCTCTCTCTCTCTCTTTTAAAAATATTTGTTTCGTATTTTATGATAGGAAAACATTATGATCATTTTCAAAAATAAAATCATGGAATATTTACGAAGATATGAAATGGTACTACCCTGAACTAACAAGACTCGTATAATATTTCCTGTTATGATGCAATGATCGAACATAGGAGGAGATGGATAGAAAGATAAGAAACATGGCATGTATTTCATTACATAGACATACAAAGTGTGAGTTGTGACAGTAATTTAACTTGATAAATACAATATAATCCTGAGTAGATACAGTTGAACATAGATAGAATGGATTTTTTTCTTAGCTTTTTATTTTCAAGTTTGCGTCGTTTGTTTTCTAGAACTACATGTTATCTGTTGCTCACAGAAATGTCAGTTCATTTATTTAAATATTAATTCATTTTAAAAAATGATTAAAATGCCTGTCCTAAGAGCATAGTTTGTGTTTCCGAAAAGGAACCTCCGGGCATAAAAACGATTCCGATATAATTAAATTTGGTTTCTATATCAATCATTTTACCATTTTAATAAAAGTGTTCAGAATTTGTTCGCCTACCTTTTCTGAAAATCATAATTTTAGTTGGACTTTATTGCATTATACATCGACCTTATTATATCCAGTATAGGACCTCGAATACCTTATATGAGCCAACACATTTTGTATATGAGCCAACACAATTTGTATATGAGCCAACATACTTTGTATATGAACCAACACACTTGGTATATGAGCCAACACACTTTGTTTATGAGCCAACACACTTTGTATATGAGCCAACACACTTTGTTTATGAGCCAACACACTTTGTTTATGAGCCAACACACTTTGTATATGAGCCAACACACTTTGTATATGAGCCTACACACTTTGTATGGTGTGCTTTCAGTTTGCGCTTTAATACAGGGGAGACAACTTCGTCAACAATATCACTAAATTGTGAAATATGCAAATCTATATTATTTGCAGAGTTCCAACAACTTACAGCATTTTGCCATGCATTGATTTGATCAATGACATAAGCAGATGAAAACACTTTTTTGAAACTATCCTTATTTTCACCATTCCAAGCATATCTATGTGTCTGATTCGAATCAACTTTGACAAATGAATTACTATTATCAGGCACACATCTACCAAGCAATGATCAGATAAAATATTTGGGTCATGCATACAAAATTGACTTATATACTAAAAAAAATACGGTATTGTTAACACATACTCAACATCACTAGATCCACAGAGACCAACATATGTTTATTTACCGGGCACATCTTTATCTATTCGACCATTAAGTATACGCAAACCGGGTTGTTTACACAAATCAAGAAGAATTAAACCATAAGTGTTAATCCACCATTTATCTTCCAGTAGCGCGACAAACATACGTCAGGGATAAAGTCGTCCGGCAAACAATTTTAATTATACGTTTTTTTCATTTTCAACAAAATCAGGCAAATCTGAAGAATGAGAGTTCAAGTCACCACACACACTTAAATTAAGCTCTTTCCCGTTTTTGGATTCAATATCAATAATAAATTATAACAATCTCACAAATGTATGACTTTCTATACTAGCTTGGCGAGAATTACTCTCTGAAACAATATAACATAGTCAGATATACAAATCATCACATAAATTTATTGTTGATCATCACATAAATTAATTGTTGATGCCTCTAATTTCACACGTAAAATATAATCGTGTGATTTAAAAACAAATGTATCTTTTCTTACTGATTCCTTATATAAACAATTATTCCACCTGAAGATCGCTTACTCGTTTTCAAGTTTTCATATTAGATTTAATTCAAAATATTCAAACCCATTAAACTGTAAATCGGTAAAATCATGTGCCCATGTTTCAGTTAAAAGTACAATATCATGACAATTAAATATACTAATAAGTTCATTCATATAAAGTTTATTCACTCTACGGCTAGAAATAACCTGAATATTTAATAACGCACACCGCGAATTGGCCTTCTCAACCCCGTCCTAGTTTTAACACCGCATGAAAACGCATTGTTCAGAGTAAGCTGATTTCAAGGCTAGGCTGCTTTTTTGACGATGCTGCTTTAGCAGCTCGTCTAAGATATCATACCATGAAAAAAATTACAATGGCGACCTACCTAAAAGACCGACCAATTGGCAAATGCCGAAGAAAATGTTTAAATAATTAGGAAGCTCGATAATAACAGTGGACTACGATGTTAATCGTGACGTTCGCAGCGATTTTCAATACTGTGGTTTAAATGACGTTGTTAAGAAAAATGTGATTTCAAAATGTCAAATAGATTCTGGCCAATAACACGCTTTTAAAGGGACTGTAAACCACGAATGACGAAAAAATATATTAAAATACCGTATTTTTTTTTACAATTATTAGTTTATATTGATAAAAATATCACGACTGTAATTACATTACTTGAAAAAAAATATAATATTTTCAGTATATTCGGTAATACAATTTCGGGATGCGAATTCGAAAGTACAGG
Source organism: Dreissena rostriformis (assembly GCA_007657795.1). Taxonomy (NCBI): domain Eukaryota; kingdom Metazoa; phylum Mollusca; class Bivalvia; order Myida; family Dreissenidae; genus Dreissena; species Dreissena rostriformis. The sequence goes on along the minus strand of VMBQ01011234.1, from coordinate 10,602 downwards.
TAACCTAACTATATACACACTATAGAACGCAAGTAGATTGATCATTTTATATAATTATTCTGCTAATCCAGCGGGTACCCCCATCTCTCTAGTCGGACGTCTTCTAGTTAGACTGCTAACNTAAAAACGAGTGCAGAAAAGGAAAGCTAACTCTTACAATCATTCTCACAAGAAACAGCAGAGTTGTTTTCCCTTTCTAAATGATCAATCTACTTGCGTTATTTAAAGTTAACTGGAAGTTACCTGGTATACATACCCAGTAAAAATAAATAAATACAAAAATAAAGTAAAAATAAAAAGACAACTTTTTTCAAGTAATGTTATATACCAGTCGTGATATTTTAAATATATACACACATACGTCAACAGGACTACGCAACACTCATTAAAAGGTCCAGCAACGAATGATCACATATGAAATTCAAATATTAACTGTTATTTTTTTTAATAACTACGTTAATTTTCGTAACATGTGTCTGTTTATAGAATTTAAGAATTAAAAAAGCCGTACCTTCTATGTCTAGTATTCCATTAATAATCCGTATTGAAATTCGGAACCGGCCTTATCAATGCACTTCTTATGGTCGATATGAATTTATGTACTTCACAAATATAAACCTGCATCCATGCAACCTTTCAACGGCTCATTCAAATGAATTTTCTCATTATTTATGGCAGACGATATGGTCGATATGAGGTTATGTACTTCACAAATATAAACCTACATCCATGTAACCTTTTAAAGGCTCATTAAATGTTCAAATGAATTTGAGCATTGAATTGTTCGAGTGCGTTCTGATTAATTATGACAGACGATATGTCGTTTAAAAGATGGTTGAACGCGGATTTCTTAATGGGGGCTGAACGCATGACTCGCTTATTATCATTATATATGACTCACGATATGTCGTTTAAAAGGTTGTTGAACGCGGATTATGTGCATGTGTTATGGGCACCTAACAGGATGATCGCGTGCCAAAATCTGCTAGGAGTATCATATAAAATATACATTGCATTGTGCGCTTTGTTTGGGAATTGAAAAAGTAAACGGTGTCCAATTCATTCAAGTTTCATTAAATGCATGCGCACGTGGAATGGTTATCGTGGATATTTCGAATCACTCTTCATTTGTATTATCTTTCCGATTCGAGACAAGTGGGCTACTTGTAGGACATGAAAGTTTTAACATGTATACAAAACTACATAAACGTAAACTTCGTAAATAGACGCATTGTAATTATGAAACCCGATAACATTATTTAAAATGTTAAAAGTAATCGTTCAGCTGGTATTCATTTGTCAGTCTTTTTCTAAATTGCTATTATTAGTAAGTGTAAATAGGTAAAAGAGCGGCGAACAAATCCCTTCATGAATATAAACTGCGCTCACCTTGTGTGTAAACATAAAAATTCTACATAATTGAGCTTATCAACAACTTCAGCCTTCTGATAAGCGTACCGCTATGGGGGCGCGTACAGATGTTCTTTATTAAATGATAAATGTTTGCCTTGCTCCAACTAAAATTAGATTAAATCTGTCATTGCAGTTTTTTGTATGAAACTGTGAAACGCAGCATGCGAAACAAAACTTCAGATTTGAATGAGCAATAAACGTATGTTTATTTTAAAAAAGCACAACACAACACGAAGAAATTATATGACGTCAAGAAAATGCCGAATAAACTTAAAGTATGTGCATGTATTCCGTTTTGAGATGTGTATGTTACAGATACGTTTTATACGACTCTGAATTTAAAAAAAAACATATTATACGATACGATGTTGTGTAGTTTCATTGTTAATGCCTTTCCTAAATATATAATTAATTTTAAATTGTAAATCACGAATTTCTGAATAGATCGGATTTTAACTGTACTTATTTTAATACTTCTTATTGTAAACGTTTCTTAGTAGCTTATTGACTTAAGTCGTAGTGGTAACTCTTCGTTTACATGAGTGCAGTAGATCTCATCAATACAGCTTCACACTTGACTGACACTCAAATCAATCCGCTTCCAGTGCACTGTATTCAGAAGTGTTCAAATGTATATCACGTGTATCGAATGATAGAAATATGTCTTTCGGTGCATATCTTTCCAAGATACAGCATCTTTGAATATGTGTAATATATATTATTATAAATAAATACATGTTTTCAGGTAATTATGGAATGACTATAGGAACCTTTAAAAATAGAGACAAGCAAAGGGAGATAACCTTACCGTGTATTAAGCCAACACAATATTTTTAAACATTGATAAGGTCTCTAAAGAGCACAGGTGTTCTGACNTTTCTGTTCCTCCATAGAAAATGGGAATCGGACCAAATCAAGATCGATTCGTTTTTATGTCATTTTCAAAATGTCGGCATTCATCCACAAGTTCTTATATTTCCAGAAGGCACTGATTTGCAACCGGAGAGTTTAGCCAAAAGTAAATTATTTACCAAAAAGAACGATCTTTCTGAATACCAGTTTGTCCTCCATCCGAGGACAACCGGATTTGTCTCCCTTTTGAAAGGAATGAAACGCCATAATGACTTAAAGCAAATCGTCGATGTCACTGTGTCATATATCTTAAACCTGTGCCAAGACGAAAACCAGCTGTTAGCCGGACAACTGCCTCAGGAAATTGTGTTCAACGTTATGTGCTTTGATCTGGATAATATTGACTGTAGTTCGGACGAAAGCATTTCGGATTGGTTGCAAAAACGGTGGGAGAAGAATGAAAATTATTTACGAAATGTATATCAACAGAAACCCACAGTCGAGACAAATGGCGTCTCCATGTGTAGTAACGGCGAGAGCGCAAGTACACTTGTAAAGCCTTTAAATACATGTACCCTGAACGGTCTTTCTGAAAATCAAAACAACGAAATCGAATGGAACTCGAGGATATTTGGTATAGCTTGCTTACTATTTTGGTTTTGCGTATCGATTCTGTCTGTCTGTGGTATTTTCACATGGGTTTATTTTAGATGGTCATTCTTTGGAATGTTGGCTGTTAATTGCTCAATAAGTACTTTTATTGGGTTTGATGCTTTATTTGCAAAGTTGTCTGCGAGGTAGAGCACTAAGCACACTATTTAGATTATACAAATAAGTTACGTTTACGCACGAATGCATGTTTATGCCCCACATGATAGCGTTTGACAAATATTAGAAAAAATCTTACCACTCTATGAGCATTATGTATGATAAAAAATGTATGACACTGGGTCAGAATGTTTATCTTGACAATATCCATGCCTAGTTTGAACCTAGGTATTTTTGGCACCTAACTGAGCATGTATTGCCTCTACAGGGCTAANACCTAGGTCGTTTGCAACTTCTGTCAAGAGGGGTCACAAAATAGATTACCAGGTCAAGTATTCAATAATGGGTGTCCGTTAACCCCGGTAAGCGCTTAAGGGCCATCCTTGCTCTCTTGTTATTTTTGGCACCTAACTAAGCATGTATTGCCTCTACAGGGCTAATTTTTACAAACATATGAAACAGAATGTGGATTTGCGAAGCTTCATTCATTGGTTTGCATGGTAATGACACAACCGGAGTTACGGCCCCTTTTAATGAAAACAAAACCATTTGTATCGTGTGTCGTTCGTAATTAAAAAGGTATTTCTGCAAGAGGGCTAAAACTGTATTATTATATTAACCAGAATTTGACGTTGCCACCTCCATATTTTGGTTCGGGTATTTTTTTTACACAACCAGAGATATGGCCCCCATTAAAAAAAAANTATTCATGCTTGTTAGACGGATGGTTACAAGATCATAAGATATATCAAAGTAAAGTCGGCCTTTGCTTATAAATTCAAGAAAAAAGACATAGCCCAACAACCTTTAAAAAAATACCTTTATTGGTTTAAACATATGTATTCCAGAATGCGTTTACAAGATAGGTTACACAGATCTTAAGTGTATAAGATTGGAATGTTAGCTTAGCTTGTAGGGTCCTTTTTCTCGTGCGTTAATCAAAACGTATTGTTGCTAGATGGCTGAAACGTTACGAACATGTTCACCAGCGTGTAAACTTGCGCATCTCCAAATGTTTGTGTTTTTCGACATTAGTTGAGTTTCCAGAAAAAAACGTAAAAGGGATGGGTAGGGGTGGGGTCGGAGGAATCGTGTCATACGTACACATTTGTAGTTTTTTACGTGAATTCATCAATTTTGCGGAACACACTTTTTATACAATGTTACGTTCTACACAAGGAACTCTAAGCTTTACATCAATGTGTTCTCAATTTAAAATGATATTTGGTAATAGNCACACTTTTTATACAATGTTATATTATACACAAGGAACTCTAAGCTTTTCATCAATTCTCAATTTAAAATAATATTTGGTCATAGTAAGCTAAGAATTGTACCTTGATATGTTCAATATTTATTCCAGTAATGTTTTAATTAGATTGCAATCTATTTTTGGTCCTTATAACTGCTAACGGACTTTTGATTCATGTGAGACAATATTGATACACCCCAAGAGTATGCCACACCCTTATTACAACCGATTGCAACAAACAATACAAAACAATTACCGATTTTGTTTAAAGCGATACAAAGTTGGAATGTCGAACATTTGGCTAGCATTGGTGTAGTAGAGCTAACTTAGTTAAGGTGTGTTGTACAATAAAAACAAATATCATGACATGATGAATTATTCGGCACTGAATTTAATACTTGTAACTGCAAATAATATTTATACTGCACTAAATGTTATTATTTCAACAGCATTATTTGCATTCCGTGTTACTTGTATATCTAGCTAATTAGAATAGTAGTATAGTTTTACATCAAAGTTAACGGACCTATGCAAACCTATATTGATTATAGTATTGCTTTTATTAATGATGTACTCGGGATTTGTGTTCATTTTGTCAATATACTGACTCTACATATCAAAGTGCACATGTTATAGAGATTTTTATCTCTATTTTTATTTCTCTATATTTTATAGAGAAATATGATAGTTTAACAGTTAACTGTTCCCGAGCGAGGATCCCGGCCTGCGCGCGCATTTCAACAAGCGAGCGGGGAAACAACGCACTTCCGTTTCATTTTAAAATGGCGAGTGGCTTACCTTGTCAATAATTATATACATAGTCGAACTATCTTTTTTTAAGAAGACATTTTGTCGGAAGATTTTTATTGGTTTAGTATGTGTATGCATTATAATTAACAGGTTTATAAAAATCACGGCTGCAGCTGCATTTAAAAAAAAAAGTCAAAACGGATAGTCGAATGATTGAGTCATTGCCATCGAGCGCCTGTGATTTCAACCCTTCGATTTGAAGCTACTATGTTTAGTTATTTAATTGCTTTAAGGTAAGAGGGAGACAACCTGTTAAACCAACTTACGATATTTATAAAAAAATGAATATGTTATACTTGTATAATACGTTTGCCTTAACGGATTAATTATGCTTTGAGCCCTAGGGTCGAAGTAAAATTATTCACATATTGTAATAAAATAACGTTGCTAGTGTTTTGTAATATATTTAGCTTGCGCTACATTGAACAGAAGCTTAAATATATACGCATAAATAACTAGCACACTATTTTGTGCACTGTTAGGCTCTACCAAAAATGAAAATCATATTTACAACAAATTTTTGAGCAATATATGTTAGTTATTTCACAGAACTCCTGTCGAAAAGTATTGTTATCCCCCGCCAAAGGCGGAGGGATAAAGCATTGGCGTTGTCCGTCCGTCCGTCAGTCCGTCCGTCTGTTACAAAACTTTTCAGAGCTAGATCTCAGAAACTTAATAAGATATCAGCATGAAACTTAATGGGTGTAGCTATCAATGAGGAGAAGTGCCATGCATAAGAAACATAACCCTACACTTTCTTAAATAAGAGTTATTGCCCTTTGTTTTTTTGTGATGTAACTTTTGAGGGCTATATCTCAGATACCATACAAGACTTCAACATGGAACCTTATGGGTGGATTTATATCAATGAGGAGAAGAGCCATGCTTAAGAACCATGACCCTTCACTTTCTTAAATAAGAGTCATTGCCCTTTGTTGTTTTGTATGATGTAATTTTTCATGGCTATATCTTAGATACGATACAACATTTCAACATGAAACTTTATGGGTGTGTACACATCAATGGGAAAAAGGGCAATGCACAAGAATCATAACCCTACTTTTTCTTAAATGCAAGTTATTGCCCTTTGCTATTTTTGTATAATGTAACTTTTCAGGGCTATATCTAAGACACGCCACACGATTTCAACATGAAACTTCATGGGTGTATAGATACCAATGAGGGGAATTGCAATGCATTAAACAAATGACCCACACTTATTTTTTTTTTTTAGGATTATACCATATATCAAGTGATTTGCACCCATCCATAAACACAATTTATTTTTCGGGGGATATCAATTCAACGAGTTTTCTTGTATTAATTTAGATTTGATGTCAAAGGCGCTTTCACCGTTTCATATATAAACAAGGCGAAACTCAATATTGCACATACCTTATTATACCTTATTATAGTAATTGGACGTTTAATGTAAGGTTTGATGAGCTTTTATTTAAAATGTCAGAACTTGTAATGCTTACGTTCATAGTACGTGTTCACAGATTGTGGAGATGACAATTTTCCAACTATTTGCCTCAAATCAAACAAGAAATATAATAACATATTCGGCGTATATCCTGACTTCGAAATAAAGGTAGAAAATTTAAGTTTCTAAATAATTGAATTGAAAACCAATGTTAAATTGTTGTTGTTGTTTGTTTCACTTGTTAGTCGCATATGCACCGCATGAAATGTGTTTTATTAAGAACACGTATATTTAAACCACACACAAGTGTACGTAAATAAACATTTTACTACGGGAGATCTTATCATAAGTGTCTTCACATGGCTTATTATGAGTTTATTTCTTCGCCATCGAAATATATGGTATGTTAATATTTTACTGAGACGCATTTTTCTTTCGATACATTCAGATCACACTTTTGGAGCCGCGTCATGCGAAAATGGGTCATATGGCGTTTCGGCTAGCGTAGCTCAAGCCCAGGGTGCGCAATTGCGCAGTCTGGTGAGAATCTACGCTGTTCGCTTTAAAATCACGTAAGGTTTTGTGGTCAAATTATGTTTTATCTGACCATAGATGCGCAGACAGGGCTGTAGCTACGCTGGCCGCATGTGGCATAATACCCATTTTTGCTAGACGCGGGTCTTTACAATCGCATTGCGTCTTTTTAAAAGAAAATAAAGTCAACGATTTCCAGACCGGCTGACCATGTACGGCAAATATATGTTGTTTGATGTGTAACATAACGAATATTTGGGGCACCCTTTTATAGAATATAATACATTTTACCAACGCAATAGCCCAAATTTCATACAAGACAGTCAAGGCTAAAATGTGATCCAGTTCATTTAGTCTACGACCATCATTTCCTCAGTTCAGCTTCATATTAAAACAAAATGTGTCAATGTTTGGGTTGGTAAAGATCCTCGAAATGTACGTGAGACTTATACACATAACAACCCAAAATAAGTAATTCTTGTTTCCAATAAAAACGCATTTCTTAACAGTTATTCGAATCGCGATCGTAGTACTTTCAAATAGTCAACAATGACCAACAGGGTTTTGCAGGACCAACTGAATAATTTAGACGGATATATCACAAAATCGTATCAATCTATCAATGGCGAATCGATTGACATGTTTTGGTTAAAGTAATCATAAAATAACAAAATCTCTACATTCATCAGAACAACTTGCACCGTTGTCAGAATATTTTCTATGAAGTCTTGTTTGACCGCGGCGTTTGCGAGACCGACGAAAGCATGTTTGTACATGTTAAACATCTCTGAACATAGATTTTATAACTTTTTGTCTACGTCTGAGTTCTCGAACATTGACGGCAAACATTGGAGGGAGAAACATGAAGCTCTTTAANCATAAACCTAGTTTCTCATGAGAACCTAGGTTCTCATGAAAACCTAGTTTCTCATGAGAAACTAGGTTCTCATGAGAACCTACGTTCTCATGAGAACCTAGGTTCTCATGAGAACCTAGGTTCTCATGAAAACCTAGTTTCTTGGGAGTATGCGTCGAACCGCTTGCCATAGATGCGTAATTCTAAAACCTAGGTTTTCATGAAAACCTATGATTCCCAAATGAAAACCACGGATATGGCAAGCAGTTCGACGCATAATCCCAAGAAACCAGGTTTTTAATGAGAACCTAGGTTCTCATTCTGAGAACCTAGGTTCTCATGAGACCCTAGGTTTTCAAATGAGAACCTAGGTTCTCATGAGAAACTAGGTTTCTAATTGAGATCCTAGGTTCTCATGAAAACCTAGGTTCTCATTTGAAAACTTGGGTTCTTGAAGCCATATGCAATCTTCAAGCGATAACCTAGGTTCTCATTCTGAGAACCTAGTTCTCATTCTGAGAACCTAGGTTCTCACGAGAAACCTAGTTTCTTGGGATAATGCGTCGAACCGCTTGCCATGATAAGCGAGATTAACTATCGTGCCATTCATCCGACACACGACTCAAATTATATAAGTTGAAAGACAGAAGCGAACGAAGTAATATATTTTTGTGTTTTTAGATAAGACCGTATTAATGTCTGTGACAATTTGCTGGCTTCTAAACTTCAGTACCGAAACAGGGGAGGTCACGTTGAAGGGTGTGTCAACGTTCATATCTGTGAGAGAATCACATGCGCCGTCGTTGGCACATACGCTGTATATTCCTTTAGTAACCACTTCATGATTGGTTCGTGTTAACCGATTTACCACACAAATGCCCCGACACTCGGTCACTTTACTCGATTTGTTCAGTCCAAATATTTTCTGTAATATTTAGGCCAATGTATATGGCATGTCGGCGAAAGGTCAAGGTCACACTTGAATTTTAAATTTTTTAAATTCCATTTTCGTGTCCGCTCCTTATCGCCTCTACCCTTTGCATGATTTTCATAATAATTGGCCTAAAAGTTAAGATCATCGAGGCGCAGTACATAAAGCACGAGTAAGTCATGTCTGCTTAATATCAAGGTCATATTTAAAGGTCAAGTATTTTAACCTCCATTGTGCCCGCATCGTATCACCTATACACATGAGTCAAGACTCATATGTTACGTCATTGAGGCATTGTGCAGAATTCATTACATGATACGTCAGCCTAAGTAAATGCCACATAGAGTAGCTTAGTATTACATCAACAATCATACTACATTACAGCGCAGTGACACTCATTGTCCGCCCTAGCAATACCAAGCCTATAGGTCACCTATCCCATCATTGTATTTACACACCGAAGGTCGCAGACCGGAATTGGAACGGATATTGTAACAGCTCACGAATAGTTATGTCGGGTCTAATTCACCTATACGTGGCTTTGTAAAGAATCAAAAAAGTAAGCAAAGTAATTAATTTAGTACGTGGTACTGAATTAACCGCATGTTCCGTGAGAACACTGTAATAGATACGAGATACAATACATTTTGAGGCCATGTGTTTAAATAATGTAATTGGTACAATTGATCGAGTTTACATCAACAGTGCCGCTGGTTATCGGATATTTTATTAAGAAAATAGTATTGAAAGTGAACGAGCGGAATACAATAGATTGGAGTTATTAACTGTTTAAGTAAGGTATGCTATTTATACGCTGTTTGTGGAGTATCGGACAGTACTGTATAGCGATGTGTAAATACAACTTATCAACTATGAAGAACTTTTTAATGCCATGTGTTTGTTACACTTTGTTTATACATCATAAAATGTCGTTTTAAAATGTATTAATAATGTGTTTCGTTTCCCTTTTAGATAACTATCGTTAAATACCATGAAACAGTGGCTTTCATATTAATAAACGTATATTTGATTGTAGAGGCATAATTATTAAAAAACACATTTGTTAAATAGTGGTAAATGTAAACTTATGTTTTAGATTACAAATTATCAATAATGATTGTCTAATAAACAACTAATTGTGATTGTGGTGCGTGGGTATATTTAAACGACNTGCACATGCCTTATTATACCTTATTATTGTACTTGGTCGTTTAATGTTTAACGTAAGGTTCGATCAGCTTTTATTAAAAAATTCAGAATTTGTTATGCTTACGTGAATGGCACATGATTTCAGATTGTCGAAATAACAATTTCCCAACTATTTGTATTAGAAAAATGCCATTGTACATCAGGAGGCGAAACAACACTTACGACGTAGACTCGTACTGAAAATATCAGTTATAAATTTATAAACAAACTGTCTATTTGAGCTCTTTTTATCGGCGCCGACGTGAAAGGTTGGTTTAGCCATGCGAGTCGAGATATGTGAGTCGCTAGACAAACACATGTTACGGTTGATTTAATAGTTTAGCGAGTTTAAACCATTCACTGAACATGATTTATTCGCTTATTGGCACGCGAAACAGTTGAAGGATGTTAAAGGGACTTGTTCACAGTTTATCAAAATAAGAATTCTTCAACTTTTTGTCACAGATTCAAGAAATAAACGAACAATGTACATCAGTGTGCGAAATTACACTTATGCCGCAGACTTATACTAAATATACACTTTCGTTTACGAAAAATCATCTTTAGAAATT
>VMBQ01011233.1:5008-16202 GCA_007657795.1 Dreissena rostriformis | reverse complement strand
CACCCCGGTCCATCCGAAAAATTTAACATTGGCCATAACTTTTGCAATATAGAAGATAGCAACTTTATGTTAGGCGTGCATGTGTATCTCGAGGAGCTGCACATTTGGAGTGCTGAAAGGTCAAAGGTCACAAAACAAAATCCAAGGGAAGTAATAAAAGCGGCGCAGTAGGGGGCATTGTGTTTCTGACGAACACATCTCTTATTGTTTGTGTATTAATAACACCTTGGACAAGTTTGTTTATCAGTCAACTCACTTGAGAAGTTGCAGCGTTCTTGCCCTTGATTTGTCTGCTTTACAATCCTTGTCAAACTTTGTTATTTGTGTCGCGTTCTGAGAAAACTGGACAAAATGCATGTGCATAAAGTGTAGTCCCAGCTTAGCCTGTGCAGTCCGCACAGGCTTATCCGGGACGAAATTTTCTGCCTAAAATGGATTTTCGCTAAGAAGAGACATCATTTTAATGAAAAATTCCATAAAAATGGAAATTGTCGTCCCTGATTAGCCTGTGCGGACTGCACAGGCTAATCTGGGATGACAATTTACGCACAAGCATTATGCCCAGTTTTCTCAGAACACGCCACATTTAAAGATTGATTTTTACCTGAAATGACAAAGGACACAACAGTTTTACATTCCGCTCATTTTAAAATTGTTTTGATCTAAAGGCACTGTTGATGTTTTTTTATTACACCACTTGCTTTGTTGAGTTTAGCTGATTTCCTTCTTGTATTTCGCTGTGAATGCAAACTGGAATGTCGAAATATAATATAATTATATATTCATGTGATCTGTCTGGAAATGTGTTGTTTATACGAAGGTGTTTTTAAAATGCTGGATAGATCCCTCCTCCACTATTTTGGGAATGGCAACAAGGCTCTTTTGATTTGGAAAAGTCTTGTTGTTTAGACATAAATTGGGAAATTAAGTTTAGTTATATTTTTTGTTTACAGATAGTATACTATCAATTAGGGATGGCATCAAATACCTATATCGGTATTCGAATATTCGCAAATCCATTCAATCGAATTTTCGAATATTCGCATAAAACGGCTGGATTGATTTAACTTCTATTACTCAGTCTCGTATCCAGTAGGAATATTAAATATAAATTGACACAGAAATGCAATTGAATATACAATTGTTGTATTGAGAAATAGAAAGAAAATGTAGCTTAATTGTAAAAAAAAAACTTCGAAAAAAGCCTATTTAGGCGAAATATATCAGAAAAGAGTGAAATTTGTTCTGTGTTAACTTCCATTGCTTTGTAAGTTATATCCATTTGCGGAATACGAGGCTGTTTATTAACGTTGCTATCAAATAATTGTATCGCTGTCGGCTAATACTATGACCGATACTGTAATCGGTCACAAATAGAAGGAAAAACATCATGTCATAAAATTTTATTTTTATTTGAAATTTTGAAGTAACGATAGCATGTACGTTTATATAAAGAGTCCACAGTTTTGTAGTAGACCGCGCATATCTAAAACTAACTTTAAGCACATTACAAGTTGCGGTCTTCTTATCCACAGACCGTGTAAAGTATTTCCATACTTCCGAAAGGGCTGGTGAAGGTGGCATTTTCATATTTAAAGTATGATCCCTTATCAGTTATCACAAATAATTGATCTGAAGTTTTCTACCAAAAAATACTTTTTGAATTAATTATTTGTTAAATTTTAGTAATTCACACATTTTAATGTCTGTTCAAACTGTGATCACAGAAATTAAATTATAGTTCGCCAGTCAAGTGAAGCCCTTAAGTGGCACCTTATTAACAAACAACAGTTCAGGCCCTTTCTTAGAGTGTGTATATTGCATTGCGCAATTTGAGTAATTCACACATCTTAATGGCTGTTCATACTGTGTTCACAGAAACTAAATTATTATTAGCCAGTCAATTGAAGCCGTTAATTGACACCCCATTGACAAACAACAGTTCGGGGCCTTTCTTAGAGTGTGTATATTGCATTTCAAAATCAACGCTGATATGGGCCGCGTTATCAGTTTGACACGAAGAACGTCACATCAAACATGGTAATCCCAAATGATTTCGGGTGCCCATAAGTAAGAGGTTCACAGGTCATCAAATATAAGGGCAATTACGTTTGAAAAAAAATGCGAATATCAATTCTGTTATTTGAATACTGACCATTCAATCGAATATTCAAATAATTTTGCCATCACAACTGTCAATATGATATTTGCTAAGGTTCAATTCATAGAGCTGGATAAGAAGATGAACTGAATGTTTCAAATTATGAAAAGAAAAAGAAATGTTTTGAAACATTCAATCAAAAAATGTAGCCAAATATATACTTTTTATAGATTGGGAATGGAGCAGAATATCGGCCCCAAATTTGATTAAAAAGAGCCACTTAATTGTATGATAATTATTATCCCCTGCCAATAGGCGGAGGGATTTAAAATTGGTGTAGTCAGTCCAACCGTCTGTCACAAAACTTTTCAGGGCTTTATCTCAGAAACAATATAATATATCAACATGAAACTTTATGGGTGTATAGATATCAATGAGGAGAAGTGCCATGCTTTCTTTAATAAGAGTTATTGCCCTTTGTTGTTTTTGTATGATGTAACTTTTGAGGGCTATATCTCAGATACGCCACAAGATTTCAACATGAAACTTCATAACTGTAAAGATATCAATGAGTAGAATTGCAATGCATAAAAACAATTACCATACACTTAATTACTTTTTTAGGATTATACCATATATCAAGGGATTTGCACCCATTCATGAACAACATTTATTTGGCGGAGGATATCAATTCAATTAATTTGCTTGTTGTCACTGGTTCTGGGTTATCACAGGCCTGTTTGTGTGTTGCAGATGACGAGGACTACTATGAAGGGATGGACGACGGCGAGACGACGTACGACGAGCATGAGTGCGAAGTCTGCCAGGCGATCTTCATCAATGAGGAGAGCCTCAACAACCACATGAAGCTGCAGCATTCCGTGGACCAGGAGTACCGCTGTGATAAGTGTAGCAACATCTTCCTCACACGGGCCCATCTGGTGCGGCACCGAAAGTCCCACACGGGTGAGCAGATCTTCGAGTGCAAGGAATGTAACGTGAGCTTCCGCTGGAAGGTCAGCCTGCATATTCACATGCGCCGGCATAATAACGACACCAAACGGTACGAGTGCACGCTGTGTAACAAGTATTTCCTTGCCAAAGAGAGCCTGCGCAGGCACCAGAACAGTGTTCACTTGGGCGTGAATTCCTATGAGTGCGACGAATGTGGCGAGAAGTTTACGCAGAAAAGCGACTACAAGAATCATTTGCTGGCCCACGATTCGTCTGATATAAAGACAAAGAAACCGGCAGCAGCTGTGAGCAGCACACCCAAAAGCGAACCCAAAACGATGCCGACGTGTAAGACATGCCATAAGACTTTCAGCTCTAATTCCAGCTTACGGAAGCACGAGTACACGCACATGGATGAGAAGCCACACAAGTGTGAGCTGTGTAACGTTTCCTTCGCTCAGAAGATTCAGCTGCGGCTTCACAACAAGAAGCACAACGGCGGAAAGATGGAACCCCCCTCACAACCCCCGTACACCAAGAAAACAGTCTCACCTGCAAAGAAAGTTGAGAAGAGGAACAACGATTTTAAAGATGGTACCAAATCTTCGGAGAACTCACTAGACAGCTCGGAAAGATCAAGATCTCCATCCCCGGCAAAGAATTCTCAGATTTCCGCGAGCTCACCGACAAAGTTGAGGATTCGACTGGAGAAGGTGAAGACGGAACCGGTCCCAGAGCGGAGAAACGCCGCGAGGAAAGCGAGGCAAATGTTTAAGGCGATGGAGGAAGAAGAGGAGGAAACAGAGGAAGAAGATGAAGAGGAGGACGAGGATGATGATGAGGAGGAGGAGGAAGAGAATGAGGAGAATAATAAGAGGAAGACACGGACGGATGGTTACCGATATCCGACCTGTGATAACTGTGGGAAACGGTTCAAGAAAAACAAGGCTTTAAACAGGCACTTGAAATTCTGCAAGCAGAAATAAGTGCTAACACATGTGATCAATTCAACCTGCTTCAGGAGGTCTAGAAAGGAAATATATTGATGTACTTGTCTTTTCTCCCAAAACCAGAGATTTAGACAGATGAATGCCTGGGTCAGACTCTTGGTGGAGTTATGTTCTGTTCCAGAGAATCCAGAGATATAGAAAAGACGTCAATTGTGATAGATTTATCTCCACTACCGTAGTTCTGAAAAAATGAACAAAGGTGATGGAGGAAGATAGAAACTTGGGTGTTAGAGTGGAGTTCATTCCAGAATCAAGGGGCTCTCGTCAACTGAAGTGGTCTGAGGTGTTTTAATAAGATCTTTAGTAATAGATGCAAATATTTTTATACTGCTGCCTAAATTTTAAATACAAACAATGAAATTATTACTGTGGGTGTAGCAATAGCAAGAACTAACTTTGATATGCACTTATGAGGCACTTGTAACTTACCCCCTCTTGTGACCACTTGTGGTCCCATTTTGGTTAGTTCAGCTCACCGGATGCGAATCACATTTATGTCTGTTAAAATAGAAAAGGAGACCGCCATGTATGCAATCTTAATGAAAGCTTTTTTTAATTATTTTGCTTGAAACTTATATATTTTTGCAAGTTGACAATTCTGCATCATCTCAGTTTTGATTCTTTGTAGACATGGTCCCTTTAAAGTTTACATGTACTCTTGAGTATTGAACAACTGTACGGCAGTGCCCCAGATAATTATTTAGGTAATAGGGTTTTCACCCATTGATTTTGAAAAATAGGGTGATTTCAGTTTTTAAATAGGGTGATATAAGTTATTAATATTTATACCTCAAAATCATTGCTGCTCTTCTTCTGTTGCACATACTGGGTGCAGTATGCACATTTCAACTTTTTTTTCTGTCCCATCAACGTCAACAATTTCTAACCAGGGATATGACTTTTTACCACTGTTTACAGGTTTTTCAATCACGGATTTTCCGTCATGTTTTTAGATGTCAACTCGCTACTTTCAACTGCTGCATACACAGTTTATAACAAATCGATAACACAAATGATTCGGTTGTTTGTAATTGGTTGGAAAAGTTTGCGATCGACATATATTTAGAGCAACAATCACGGACGTCTTTCGACCTCGCTTAAACATTTTTATTACGCGCCGTTATATAAACTAAAAGTACAGACGCTTTACAAATACATGCACGTTGTAAATATTTTGGTCAGACGCCTTAATTTGCTATGAAATTTAGTCCGCCTAGCATTTCAATAACTTCGACTGTTTTGTTCCTCAGTCATCCAGGCGCTTGCTAACTTTCGAATGAATAAAATCTTCGTCTCCGTACGATAATCATTCCAATAAGAAATTACCGAAATTGAGCAAAGCATTTTCGATCGAGACTTGTATCGTACGCATCAAATTTTAAGAATAAGCGTAAAAGTCAAAATAATTGCGTTTTCAATACGCATTATATTGAATTTCTTTGCGTTTTCAAACATTTTAATAGGGTGGAAAACGTCGATACGCAGCTTATCTGGGGCACTGCTGTACGGTAACTTAAGATCCACGTCATGCGAAAATGGTTCTTATGCCATATGCATTCAGCGCAGCTTCAACCAAGTCGTGCATCTGTTCAGGGGCTACCCTGTCACCTAATGAGACCACAAAACCTTGACTTTATAGAGGAGCTCCTGACCTGACTGTGATTTTGTTTGCGTAGACTGTTCTGGCAATGGCATAAGATGCATTTTTGCATGACGCGACTCTTAAATCACCATCATTTATACATGTTTTTAAAGCTGTGACACACAAGAATTCTGTTCCAATAACTAGTTGTGGTACAAACAGTGTTAAAGGGATTTATTGTAGTGATTTGAATGTCCTTAGTTTCATGTTTGATGTACTGACAATTTGATTGTATATGTGCAAGAAGGAGCAAATTGAGCATGAAATTGTGCAAAATTATTTGTTGTGCATATTATTCCTTTTCTTGTTTAGATTTGTGCATATATATTTCTAGTTATGATTGTGTGTTTTTTTATTGTTCAAATATGCAACATTTTATCAAATTCTTCAACCCATTTGGCTGGGCTTTATTTGCGTTTTAAAGCTTTTGATGGTTCCTTTTGTTAAGTTTCAAGATTTTATACCAATTTTAGTCAGAAAAGATAGGCGCCTCTTAAAAACAATGTGAGGTCTGTAGCATATCTGTGAATCATTCTCACAA
Organism: Dreissena rostriformis; assembly: GCA_007657795.1. Classification (NCBI taxonomy): domain Eukaryota; kingdom Metazoa; phylum Mollusca; class Bivalvia; order Myida; family Dreissenidae; genus Dreissena; species Dreissena rostriformis. The sequence continues at coordinate 9,954 of VMBQ01011233.1, read as the reverse complement.
CCAATAGCAGACACAGAAGTCACTGACAGGTAGCAATTGGAAGATTCCTAAATATCTAAGATATTTATTTCCTTTAATTGTATCTAAAAGTTAAGAATATTTATAAAACTTATGTTACCAACAAAAATATTTAATTATAGAAAAAAAGATTTAAAAAATCTACTAATAAGTTAAATTTTCTCTGGTCAGGGCATTGAAACAGTTGACCAGAAAACAGAAACAAGCATGTTTTTTTTATAATTCCTATGTTAAAAGACTAGTTTATTGAAGGTTGTTGCCTTTTGTTATTTGTGCCATCCATTGTAGTGTTCATCATTCATTATTTAGTGTTATTAGCGAAGACACATTTAGTTTTTTTCTTTGTTTTAAATTTTGTACATTAAGTTGATTTAACAGATCAATAGAATTTTTAATATGTTTTATTTCAAAACCATGTGATATATTACTTTATAATAGTATCTTATAATATAAGATCCCAGATGTAAAATGTTAACCTCAAAATTACTGACAGAATAATGGAATGTATAATGACTGTGCATACCATTTTTCTTGTATAGTACATGCAATTCAATTGATAAATAATGAAGAATAATGAAGAAAAGAAAAAGCAGTGAATAGTTGCAAATTTGCCAAAAAAAAATAGTTTTATTTGAGGAATTTTGTTTTTTTACAATGTCTTTTTAGTTGTCACCAATCATTGCACAATTTTTATATAATGTTTGTGCATATTGTTATTTTGGTATTGACGAAACGTTCATGTCAGATTATTGATATTTATAATGGGACAAAAATTACTGTGTAACAATTTCATGTTAAAGAGAAAAGAATTAACTGCAGGCTTTGCCTCAGGTTGCCATGCAAAGTCTGGGACGTGTTTTGCTCACATGAGTACATATGAGTATTGTTCTGAGAAAATGGGGCTTAATGCATTTGCCTAAAGTGTTGTCCCAGATTAGCATTTGCAGTCCGCACAGGCTCATCAGGGACAACACTTTCCGCTTTTATGGAATTTTTCGGTTAAAGGAAGTCTCAATTTACAAAAATCCCGTCTAGGCGGAAATTGTCGTCCCTGATTAGCCTGTGCAGACTGCACACGCAAATCTGGGACGACATTTTATGCACATGCATTATGCCCAATTTTCCCGGAGCGCGGCTCATATATTCATGAATATTGCCTTATTTGTTATCATAGCGCCATGGGATCATTCTGGATGTATGCACTGGGGACACAGAAATAATGCGATGCAAGTGGGGCCAGGTCAGGTATACACAAAGACCCCAGGGGCACCTTACGTTCTGGGCTTCCTGTCTAATTATATAAGCCATGTCATGGTTAATATGTCTTACGCCATATGAGGACACGTAGCTCCAGCCCAGTTTGCCGATCGCGCAGTCTTGTCAGGAGTTACTCTGTCCGCTGTAAAGTCATCCAATATTTCATTCTCTTGTAAGCAAGCAGGGTATCTACTTAAGCCTGAATATATGGCATAATACACATTTTCACATGGCGTGTTTCATAAATGTAAAAGCAGCATAATAAAAGGGAGTAAATTGAACTATCCAAGCAGTAATTACATACACCAGGTCAAAATACATGCATTTAAAATGAATTTTACTTGTTTGGTGATAAGTCATGAAATATTTCTTAAGCAATTTTTCTCCTACAACAGATTCAAGTTCATGTGTAGCAGTATGTGTACTTAGTACAACACCTTACCCAAGAAAAGTGTGTGTCACGTTCTGTGAAAACTGGACAAAATGCATGTGCCTAAAATGTCATCCCAGATAAGCCTGTGCAGTCCGCACAGGCTAATCATGGATGACACTTTCCGCTTTTATGACATTTTTCGTTTAAATGTAGTCTTTTCTTAGCAAAAATCCAATTAAGGCGGAAAGTGTTGTCCCTGATTAGCCTGTGAGGACTTCACAGGCTAATCTGGGATGACACTTTACGCACATGCATTATGCCCAGTTTTCTCAAAACATGACACAGTGTGAGTGGGTAGAATAATTGCGGTTCTATGACTGAAGGACATGTTGAAAATAGTGAGAAAAAAAAAGAATTTAACTTTCTCCTGGGAACCTTGTAAATACTGCTTTTATAGTCTCAAACTGGCATAATGTGGCTGCAGAGAATCATTGATTGATGTTGGACTTGTTTAATGAAACATTAGAAAGGTTAGCATTTTTAAATGAAAATCTCAGTTGTGTTTTAAATTGTTGTGAACTCCATTCGATTTGTGAACATTCCATGAGAAGTTTTACAGTATTATAGATTAGAGTGAAACGTTTAATGGGGACTGATTTGTAGCTAGCAAACTGTTGAATATATGTTGGGAAACCATTCCATGAAAGGCATTAATGTGCAAGTGTTCACCTTATCTGTTAGTACACATAGTCGTATTTTTCCCTTTCATTGCTTTATTTTTTAATGCACTTGCTATCCAATCAAACTGCAGGTGGTAGTTATGTTATTTGGTGACAGGAAATTCGCCTTTTAAGTTAAGACATCTGTTGGGACTAAGTGAAAACTTCTCCTGTAATTTAATCCTGAATTTGGGCCAAGTTGAAACTTTTTAGTGAAATTATTATTCCTTAAATAATAGTTGAGACATTGGCTGGGTTTGAATTTTTTATAGAAACTAATCCATAACTTGTAGTATGGGTAGAGTTTTACCATGGGTGGAAAAGATCTTCATTGTAAAACAAGGATTGGTGCATTCTAACATTTCTGATTAATTATCAAATGTATTAAATGGCACATTAAAACATAGTGAAATATAAAACTCCAAAAAATGTTAAAAATATCTGTGCATCAATTTTTGGTTCAATATATCAAAATCAAACACAATTCAATGTTGAGGTTAATTCAATGTCTATGCAGTGCAGTTTTAAGTTTTGACAGTTCCATTTTCCAAGAAGATTTTGTTCTGCCTTTGGATGATGTTGTACAAATAATCACTATGCATGATGTCATTTTTACATTTTACATGTTACACATTAGTACTTATTACATCACATTCTATGCATTTATTGTGTATATAAGACTCCATTTAATACACTAATTGTTGATATGACACTTGAATGTGTATGTTAAAGATTTTATTTTTTATCTGTATATAATATACCTTGTATATGAAATATAAGCTTGTATATAATAAAGCAAGAGTTTATTTCCAGACCAGACTTTGGAATGATTTTGATATGGATTTTTCCTGTTGTTAATTGTTTAAGTATGTTTGGATTGAATTTGTTACAGATGTTTTTATATCAAATGTCATCCTTATAGTTTTATATCAATGTTACGGAAATGGATCTAACTTCTGTTGCATTTTCTAGCAAGTTCTCTTGTACTCTTCCTTACATTTTCTGTCATGTATGTTGAATCTGCGTTTTGTACAGTTTTGGTGTTTTAAACATTAAGTTGCTGAAGTAAAATGAATTTTATACTCAAAAGTCGACTAATACTTAGTATCAAATAATTAAAGAAATAATTGCCGACACAGTGTTGGTTATTGCGGTAATAACTTATTGTTGTGAGTTCGCATTGCATAGCAATTAAGAATCAAAGGCAAAAGCTTATTTTTTTAAGTGACCTGTGTTTATAATTTCAGACAAAACATGTGACTTGTTTCTATTGCTTCTGTAAATACTCCAGTGAGTGATTTTGTATCTATGCATGGAATTCTGTATGCTGTCTTACTGTGCCTTATGAACGGTTTTGTTGTTTGAAATACACTTTAACCCATTTATGCCGAGTGGACTCTCCCATCCTTCTAAATTCGATCAATTTATTTCCAAAATTAGGGATGTCAAGTATATTTATTTCTATATTTAGAATATTTCTTACAGAAATTCCTTTAAGCAAACAGCGCAGACCCTGATGAGACGCCGCATCATGCAGCGTCTCATCTGGGTCTACGCTGTTTGCCAAGGCCTTTTTTCTAGACACTAGGCAAAAATGGGTTAATGTGCGCGATGTATTTCTACATGGATCACTATGGTTATTTTCCATTTGCCGTATTATGAAGTGCCTATGATACTGTGATGTGATTGTATTATATGCAATTGTATTATATATACTGATGAAGATACAAACCTGTATATGCAACTACACTTATTGAAGCCTTTATATCTTTCCTCATTTTCCTGGCAGTTTCCACACGAGTCTCTTTACAGAGAATAATCATCTAAATCAGTAAAAAGGACCCGTTCACAGTTTGACAAAAGACATTTTAAAATGTTATAGATTAAAAAAACAATGTATGTTTTGAATTCGAACGAGTAGATTAATACTCCTGACTAAGGAAATTGTTTGAAAAAAAATTGTTCAACCTTTTTCCTTGTTAGCTCACCTGAGCACAACGTGCTCATGGTGAGCTATTGTGATCGCCTTTTGTCCGTCGTGCGGCGTCAACATTTACCTTGTTAACACTATAGAGGTCACATTTATTGTCCAATCTTCATGAAACTTGGTCAGAACATGTGTCCCAATAATATCTTGGACGAGTTCGAAAATGGTTCGGTTGGTTGAAAAACATGGCTGCCAGGGGGCGTGGCAGTTTTCCTTATATGGCTATAGTAAAACCTTGTTAACACTCTAGAAGTCACATTTTTAGTCCAATCTTCATGAAACTTGGTCAGAACATGTGTCCCAATAAAATCTTGGACAAGTTCAAAAATGGTTCAGGTTGGATGAAAAACATGGCCGCCAGGGGGCGGGGCAGTTTTCCTTATATAAGGCTATAGTAAAACCTTGTTAACACTCTAGAAGTCACATTTATTGTCCAATCTTCATGAAACTTAGTCAGAACATTTGTTATAATGATATCTTGAACGAGTTTGAAAATGGTTCCGGTTGGTTGAAAAACATGGCTGCCAGGGGGCGTGGCAGTTTTCCTAATATGGCTATAGTAACACCTTGTTAACACTCTAGAAGTCACATT
>VMBQ01011232.1:0-12886 GCA_007657795.1 Dreissena rostriformis | reverse complement strand
CCGCCGCCGCCGCCATCACCACCGCCGCCGCCACCATCACCACCGCCATCACCACAGCCGCCGCCGCCACCACCACCACCACCGCCACCATCACCACCACCATCACCACCACCATCACCACCACCATCACCACCATCATCACCACCATAATCACCATCATCATCATCATCATCATCACCACCATCATCACCATCATCATCATCAACATCATCACCACCACCACCACCATCATCATCATCAGCAGCAGCAGCAACAGTCGCATCGGATGCATGTGCATCATCCTCCTCGTCCTAACAATCATCAAAACATCACCGCCATCACCGCAACCATCATAATTATTAGCGACATTGTAGAACCATGATCAGCATCAATAACCATCAATAACCATCATTATCTTCATTATCAACATCTTCACTATCATAAACATCTTCCTTCTGATGTTCATCTCACTATCACAGCAAAAACACAACGACTCAATTTGATCAAAAATATTTATACAGATTTCCTAACTTTAAAGACAACGTATAATCCCATTCCAAAATATAATTTATAAAATCAAATCAAAGTTTTATACTTTGATCGTAGTTAATCAAAATAAAGATAAATTATTATCTTTGTTATTCTTAAATTATGTTTATAACACATGCATGTTTGTCCAAAACTTGTGAAGTGTGATTCGTGAGCCAACCAATAAATTTATCATTTATGATTTTTTCTAAAGATAAAAATAAAATATAATTAAAACTATTACTAATACATTAAAACGGACCAAAAAATATATATATGAAGAAGAAAGAGAAGACAAGTTAACTGTTACCTTTGTTTTCTCAGTCTACAACTGTTTAACAATAGAAATATCATTAATCGCCACAAGAAAAAGGGATCTTTATCACAATAATGGCCCAATTAATAGAAAATTGTGGGAGGTCAAACTGGCAAAAGTCTGTTTTACAAATTAAGTCCAATCAAAGGTTGACTTTACAGGAAAATTTAATTGTTTATACCTTTAAGAAAATTAAAGTTGTTGTTGTTGTAGTAGTAATATCAGTTGTAGTAGGGGTTGTTGTTGTTGCAGTGGTAGTAGCAGTAGTATTGGTCATTTTGTGTTGTTTTAATAGTATTTGTTGTATAAACAATACATACAAAAAAGTTCTATTTAATACTTCATTACAATAATTCATTATTGAAATCCTTAACAGCCATTTCTCAGTCACCTGAGAGACAAGATTATGATTAGAGATATTAAAGGGACTTTAAACTACGAATGACGAAAAAAGAAAAGGTCTAAAATAACGTGTTTTTTACAATAATAAGTTTTTATTCATTAAAATATCACGACTGGTATAAAACATTACTTGAAAAAAAAAATATTTTTATTATATTTTTGTATTTATTTATTTTTACTGGGTATGTATACCAGGTAACTACCAGTTAACTATAAATAACGCAAGTAGATTGATCATCATCGTCACGTGTTAAACCCAGGAATGCTTTATCTGTATTATTATTATTATTATTATTTGTATTATTAATATTTGTATTATTATTATCATTATTTGTAAAATTTGCATTATTATTGTGTTCGCATTTAGACAATTTTTATCCGACTTTATGAAGAATTTTGATAAAATGCAACTGTCCGAAAATTTTGAGTCAACATTTGTATATAAGGGGAATCTGGGAGTCCAAAAAATTAGAGCTACAAAATATAATTATTCGGGTTAAAAAAGAGGGTGTCCGAAAACTGAGAGTGTCCTTAAACTTAGAGCAGTTACGGTACCTTACAATATAATAGCTGACTTTGTCAATCATCACGTTTGAGTCAGTAGTTATTCACCTGTGGTCTTTGTGTTTGCGGTTATTTGGACGCCATGTTGAATTTCTTTGATGCTTTATAGACTAACAATTTTTTTAATTATCTAATTGTTTTCTTTTCCCTCTGAGACCTAGGTATAAACAACAAAATCAGCAAATTTGAGTGGATACTTACAGTAATCATCATCAGTAGGTTTTAGCGGCCATCTTGGCGGCCATTTGGACGCAATGTTGGATTTCCGTGTAATTTAATACACTTACACTATGTTTGATGATCTTAATGTGTTCTTTGACCCCTAAAACCTAGGAATAGACTCCAAAATTATAAAATTTAAGTGGATACTCACATAGTTATGATCATAAATAGGTTTTGACGGCCATTTTGGCGGCCATCTTGAAAAAAAAAAACTTTCCGGATGTCAAATTTTGGTAAACTTTTGATATATTATAAAGGACCTCCAGCCCTACCAGGATCAGTTAAAATACCTTTTGTAGCAATTTTTGGGGGTTGATAGTTTTTTTCCATATATTGACCCTACTTTATGTGTAAAGTGATTTGATGTTTATATAATTCATTATTTATGACACACAATTTGCAGTCATTATACAGTCGAGAACGTTTGGAATACAATCATTTTGCTACATAGAGTCTAAGACACAGGAAACTAACATACGATTCAAAACTGTGTGTTATCCTGCTTTTCCTAAAGAGTGTTTCACAGATAAAGATATATCGTTAACACACAAATACATTCCTGTTGCCACAAACGAGAAGCTTACAAATATGCCGCACTCTCAAAGAGAATTTAGAGAATCCTGTCGTATTTGTCAAAAAGGGATTAGCGCTTATATTATGAGTTCCTGTATATATTTAGATAAACAAAACCACATATAGATTAAGCAGATAAAAAAGAAACAAAAATATCCCTTCAACAATATGTATTCTTCATCAGACACACGTTTTGTACAATTCAACAAACAATGAGTATAAACAAAGAAATGCCATCTTAGATTTACAATTCCAATCCGCTTGGGCAGTGTACAAACATTTTTGCATAAATAGTTGCATAACATCCTTATGGGCTCTTCGTTTCATAATATGACTAATGTGGTATAAAACATGAATAAACTATTATAATGTGTAACCTAAACGTATGTCTGCGTCCAATAAATACACGTTTTCAAATGCCTATCGCTGTTTACGCTTTCAATATTGTAAGGGAAGTAATTCAGAAGGGTTGATCATTTAATTCAAAGGAGGCCCTGACTCTTCTCCCTTTGATTGGCTGGGGATAGCGGAAGTTGTCCTGCATGGGTTTGCCGTGGGAATCAATGAGACTCCGAAGAGCGTTCAGCTGAAAGGAAGATTAAAGAAAAGAAAATTAAACGAATAACTTTTATGTTATTTTCAGACCTTTGTATGGGTTTGAAACTGATTGCAAAAGCAATGCACATACACGTGTGTCGTGAACATTTGTTAATTATAAAACAATGGTTAATATAAGTTGCAAATACCATCAGTTATTTGTCCTCCTACCATTAAAGCTTAGAGGTTTTACATGAAATTGAATCTTTAATGTCAAGTACATTTGAGAAAATGTTATATCCCAGTCTGATCGTATTATAATGTGTGTGTGTGTGTGTGTATGTGTGTGTATGTGTGTGTGTGTGTGTGTGTGTTTGTGTGTGTGTGTGTGTGTGTGTGTGTGTGTGCGTGTGTNCTTTGAGATAATTGCTTCAAAAAAAGCTATAGATACATACCTGTTGAGCAGAGAATTCCACGGGTTCTTTGAAGACTATCCACTGGACACTTTCATAAAGGGGCGGGGTGGTTAGGGAGCCCTCGTACGTCCAGTAGGCGCTGATGTCTACAATACCGACATAACGTCACGTGTGAGAACCAATGACTGACATTCACCGCACACATAATACTATAATTTTACCAATGTTTGAACTGCCAGTAAAGGAGGAAAGCAATGAGTAATGGGTGGTAAGGGAGCCCTCGTACGTCCAGTAGGCGCTGATGTCTACAACACCGACATCACTTTACGGGTAAGAACCAATGACTGACGTACACCACACATATGATACTACCGATATTAGTTTTTACCAATTGTACCAATGTTTTAACTGCCATTAATAGGGGCTTAAATATGAGGTTGAACACAAATACGATGATACAAATAATAATAAGAAGAAAAAGGTGTGTACTAAAAAGAAAAAGATGTGTACTACAAAGAAAAAGATGTGTACCACAAGGAAAAAGATGTGTAATACAAAGAAAAAGATGTGTACTTCAAAGAAAAAGATATGTTATAAAAAAAAAAGATGTGTACTTCAAAGAAAAAGAGGAGTAATGCAAAGAAAAAGATGTGTACTTCAAAGAAAAAGATGTGTAATACAAATACAAAGAAGGCAAGCAATTAGAGTAAGAAGGGAAAAAGAAGACGATTTAGACAAGGGAAAAAGCGATGTTGATGCAAATGAACAAAAAAAAGATCTCCTAGAGATGGAAGATGCTGAGAACGAAAGAGAAGAACGAGAAGTAAGAGAAAATAGAGAAGAAAGAGAAGACAGAGAAGAAAAAGAAGAAAGAGAAGAAAGAGAAAATAGTGTCCAAATTAAGAAACAAAAGGTACAAAAAGAACAAAGGGGAAGAACGAGAAGATACATACAACAGTGATGGTGGGGTGTTATGTAAAGGAATGTGTGAAGGAGAAGGAAAAAGATAAAGGATACACAAAACATTCAGTCCTGAATACGCCTGGTACTGGTGTCGTCTGCTCACCTGGCAACAGGTCGGTAGGGTCAAAGGAGCTGGCGATGGTGGCCTCGCTATTAGGTTGTCTCAACCAGCCCAAGTTGTCCGACACGACGGAAAATTCGAGTTGCTTGTTGCCAGACTGAAATTACGAGGAGAAAGCGTCAATTAACACCGGCGTGCTTGGAAATGCGTGATTTTTTGAAAATTGCACGCAACGAAAATTACAATATAAGTTTAATGATACGGGTTTTTTTTTGCAATATAATTAAATAACTTTAATAAATAAATACAAAATACAAGTGTAGCGCATATGTTTTTCATGTGTGTGCCGGTTTATTAAATAAGTTTAAATATTTTTATCAGAGATCTACTACCGCTCACCACAACCTTTGTTTCTTTGCAACATTTGACATCCCTANGGTCCGAGTAGCAGCGGGTACTACAGAGACCATCAAAAGACATATGCGAGGTGGCCATCCACAATGCAGTTCGTCAGGTTATGGCGAACGATATCCAGATACAGGTAAGCTTCATAAAGATGCATTAAAAATAATTAAGTAAACGCGTAAATGTAAATACCAGAAAAGAAATACGACATAAAAGAAATGTAATTTTTCAATCATCAAACAGATTTTACGTAACGATTGACCATATTTGTGTAAATGTGTTTTTGTTTATTTTCAGGGCTGCTTCTACCATCTTACGCAGAGTACCTGGCGTCGTATACAGGGGGACGGCCTGCAGGTCCTATACAGGGAGGACGACGAGATAAGACAGTTCTGCGGACGACTCGACGGTCTGGCGTTGCTACCGACGGAGAAGGTGCTAGAAGGCATGGCCATCTTAAAGGACACGGCACCTGCAGCGCTGACTGGGATCGTCGACTACTTCGACACTACCTACGTGAGCGGCGGATTTCGGTAAGATAATGTTTTGTAATAGCTATAGCGGTAAATTTAAAGCTTTACACAAATTGAAAAACACAACTCAGTTTCTATATATTCTAGCTCCTGATTTTGTTCGATGCATTGGTAATAACTTACTATGTACTTAATTTTAACTTATATGTTGTTTGTGTTCTATGCAGGTCGCTTAGTGTGAAATTACTGATATACAAACGCAATGGCAATAACTTACTATGTAATTCATTTTAACTTATATGTTGTTTGTGTTCTATGCAGGTCGCTAAGTGTGATTTTTACTGATATACAAACGCAATGGCAGTTACTTACTATGTACTTTATTTTAACTTATATGTTGTTTTTGTTATATGCAGGTCCGTGAGAACAGCTGACGGCATGATGCGCTTCAGAAAAACACCGGCCCGTTTCCAGCTAGATATCTGGAACGTACACGCTGCAACAGTCCGTGGAGAAGCAAGGACCAACAACCTGTGAGAGGCTTGGAACAATGCGTTCCAAGTTTTGGTTGGGCACCAGCATCCTTCTCTGTGAACTGTAGTTGGCTGCTTCATGAAAGACGCCGCTATGGTGGAGACTGAGGTTCATCGAGTGCGCAACGGTGAGTCTTCAATTAAGCCGAAGAAGAAGTCAACAGAGAGATACCAGCGGCGTCTGAAGACTTTGTGCGAGCAGGTGGCGAGTGGTGAGAAGAGTGTGAGTCAGTTTTTGAACGTTGTCGGCGGACTTGTGCGATTGAAGTAGTGTTTGAGTGTCTTGTTTATGTAAGAATGCATATATGTTTGAATGTATGTATGATTGTAACTGTGAATGTATATATGTATAAATGTATGTATGTATGAATGTATGTATGTATGAATGTATGTTTTGAACGTTTATGTAAGCATGTATATATTTTTTAATGTATGTCTGAATGTATGTATGTATGATTGTAACTGTGAATGTATGTATGCATGTAATGTGTGTATTTATGTATGTTATTTTGTATGTCACATGAATTAAATAAACAACATAAATAAATTGATTATAAATTTGACTTCACTTCACTTTTTTCTTCAAGTCAGCTAAATTATTGCCTTTGCTTTGCCTATTAATTTACTTTTTTTATACGTAAATTTACGTTTTTTTTCCATGGGTCAATACTATCTTTATAATGTAAATTAATTCCGATGTAATTTTTCCTCCATAAGTACTACGTGTACTGAGTTGCACGTCTATATTTAGTTGCGACACATGGCCAGTATTAACACGCACGCGTTTCCTGTGTGGATCTCGACTATGTTTCGCGCTCTTATTAAAACACGACTTTTGCATGGCATTCATGTATAGTGAATGGTGCAGATGCGTACCAAGGGCCTTAAATAGTATTATCACATGGCTCTAGACAATTTGTGTTATTCAGTTCGATAAATGGTAATATACTTGTACTGAAATTAAATTGTTACCGGATAAAATGTGTACGGCGATAACGTAAAATTACCCGTAAGTATTGTTTTCACTACGTAACTAATAACTAATATGTCTACGTAATCGCCATAAGTAATTGATATACGTTTTATGCTAATTGAAGTTGACACCGGGGGGCAGTTCTCCGCCCCTACAGATTTGATGGGGGGCAGATATCCGCCTACTAAATTCTGACAGGGGGGCAGTTCTCCGCCCCTATAGATTTGATGGGGGGCACCTCTCCGCCACCTTTAAAATAAGGGGGCAGTTCTCCGGGGGGCAGTTCTCCGGGGGGGCGCTTCTCCGGATACCGTTTCAGAAGTGTCCTGTTTCAGAAGCATCAGTGTATTGATCGTGATCGTGCATTGATCGTTGGAACCTGATAAGGATCGTCACAGCATGCCCATACTCGAAAGAACAATACCCCAGAATCGACGAGGGTTCTGGATCTGGATTGTTCTGAATTATTCTTAGGTACCTTGCAGGGCCTTTTGGCGTCGGCGCAACGGTAGAGAGGGTGGTTAGTCCCACTGTAGGACAGTTGACATGAAACTGTCAGCTGTGTCTGCGCGCACAACACTTTCTTCCAGATTGTTCCACTCTATGAGTGTCTTAGTGTGTGAATGTCAGAGTTTATTTACAGGTCATCGCTGCGTCTTCACGACTACCTTATGTGCTGATCTGCCACTGTGACCTTTCAGGGGAAAATATTTAAATTTCGAACCAAAGTAGGTCAAATTTACCCCAATTGCTCGGGTTTTCGCCGAAGATTAATTAGTGTCTTAGGGAAAAAAGAAGTCTTATATAGTGGAGTTTTGCACTGTATTGGTGTGAAACACTTAGTTTTAAACTGAGTATTTTTCAACTATATTATCTGCTTTATAGTCTGTGAAAGTCTTAGGGGTAACTCTACGTTTAGATTGCCGGACTGGGGTAAGGAAGTCTTGGTTTGGCATGGCTGGCACCAGCCCCTCAACCACCTTGTAGAAGAAGATCAGTCTGTTGGCCTTTCTTCTTTCCTGGAGAGGTGGGATCAACATACGCTTCAGCATATTTGTCACGCAGCCTAGTGCTTTGGAGTTATAGCCTCCGGTAATGAATATAGTCGATTGAATTGGGATATTTTCGGGGATATTTTCAATTTTGTCTACATCTTTTTGCAGGAGTGAATCCCAGATATTAATGGCGCTATATTCTAGAGTATATATAATAAAGACAAAGTAAGCTGTTTTACGGCTGGGTTAAAACAAGAAAGGCAGTAAAAAGTAAGACTCGAAATTGTTTGAGTTGTCATTGACTGCCTCGCTGAAAAAAAGGCGCATTTTGCACGAAAACCACAAGTTATTGTCAATAGGACAATACGGGCGGAAATGCACGAACAAACCCGATTCGAGATGTGAGATCTCGTGATATCTAACATTTGTAATGACGTCACAGGGATTTTCCCGAACGGAATTCATTGATGAGTCATATAAATAAACGCTCAGCTCGGAGTACTCACAGCACCAACGACTTTGACATTCAGCTAACAGAAACACCGAGTTCTTGATTGTGTTTTGGATAAATTATTCGGGGTTAAACAATACAGATGAAAGAATTGAAGTGTTTGAAGTATCGTTAATTTTCCAAGATGGCGGAGTCTAAAAAGCCGCCTGGTGTTGGCCAAGGTGGGTACTCCCGTCAATTACGGAAACCTTTCTGTCGCACTATTTTTGGAGTCAATGAGTCATGTCATCTCAATAATCACACACAAAGCGTGTTATTTTAAGATACTTGAACTTAACACATACATCAATTTAAAACGATTTGTACAGAATTGATATTTTCTTCAAATCTGCTTTAACTAATTGAGGATGACATCAGCATTGTTTGGAAGAAACCCTGTTTAAAGTTATGTTCAAGAATGGTCACATACAGTTATTCATTAAGTCATGTTAACTTTTGGCCTTTATGTTATTGTGTATTTGTATAAGGGATGGAAATCAGCAGGGGTCAACAAGACTGGGGGTGTGACCCCTTATGTACCAGTCCCTTTATGTACCAGTCCCTTTATGTACCACTTTGAGACTTTATGTACCACCTATATATTATGAAGCTGTTGTCCATTCATTCATAGCAGTGTGAATGGGCATTAATAAGTGTTGATCGAGTCAAATTTGAGTTAATAAAATATTGTCTACTATAACATTGCAATTCATTGTACTGAATCATTTATTTCTTGCTATCAGAACACAGATGATGAGGGTGCACAATAATATAATCATCATGTTATTTTCTGACACTTGCATACATTCTTAATGTAGGCATTAGTTTGAAGCTGCTAGTGGTTTGCGAGTATTTTCTGGACGTTATATTAAATATTCTTATTTCGTAAATTATTTTCATTTTTTTTCATTCGCTTCAATTGCCTTCAAAGTAATGAATGCATTATTAAGAAAATTCTATTTGTATTCAAAATAAATACATTATTTTTTGGTAAAAAATTCTTAACATTTATAGTCTTATATGCATGTTACTGTTGTTTGGGAAGTTAAAATGGCATCTTCATTAGCAATTGAAACCCAATACAGGACCCTGACAATGTTTGAGAGTTATATTTTATGCTAAGTTTATCTTAAAGCAGATTCAGTCTGACATACATTTTTTATAAGCTACCACAATTATCAAGAATGTCTGTTAACTTGTATTTATTTGTTTTTATTATAACATAACTTTTATATTGAAGTCTTCAAAATGTCATATAATGTTGGCTGATGATTAATTTGAATTCTTATAAAAATCACATTAATTTACAAAACATTTTTTTGGGTTTTATTCCACAGTTTAAAAAAAAGTTGTGGAAATATTTTATGTACCTAATTAAGGGCCTCCAGGGGTGGCGAAATCAAATGTCCGAGTTGCCCGAGTCGTACATTTGCTTGTCTGGGCAACTGATTTTTTTCAATTAAGTTGTCCGTGGACAACCAGTCGGGTCGAGGAATACAAAAAAAAAACATTGTATTAAAGCCGTAATTAAGTTTTACATAACCGGATGTTGACATTGCGATTGCATTGTCAGTGCTATTTGCGGAGCAATCAAGTTAAAATACGGACACTCTCTGTGCAGTGATCTTCCTTATTCTATAAGAGACAGGGAGCATGCCGCATTTTCAGCATTCGGCCCTACTGTTAGACCTGCTCAGCGTGTTGTCACAACACCCAACACTAAATCCAATTTTGTCCGGATTTTCTGTTTAATAAGTATATAGTGAGTGCAATAACTGTTTTTATACTGACTTATCTAAAAGACCGTAGCGGCGTAGCGATCAAGATACAGTGTGTTTGATTGTAAATTATTTTAGAGGAAATTCCAAATCCAAATAATTCGCGATATAATTTGGTAAAAAAGATATCTATACACCCCGCTTTCCATGCGAATGACGTGATGTTATACATGTGCAACATTATTTTCGCGCACTTTGTAGCAACACAATTATTTGAAGCTAGAGTTTGTTAACGTCGGCGACGTTAACATTAAAATTCGGTAGTGTGTTTCCAATTACAAATTTAATTATGCTCATTTAAGAATTCAAAGAAAAAAAAAACAATTGTGTGTTATAAATTCGGTGATAATTTGTTAAAATGCTTTACGTGTCGAAACAAGTATTTTACAATAAACATAAAATGCACAATTTCCACGAGGATTAAACCCGGTTACCAGCATCATTCTTTAATGTATCAGGCCACGATTTTATCGTGGAGGAGTACCGAGTACATTTTACAATGTACTTATGAGTAACACATGTTTTAATAACACTAGCTTTGCAAGATTAAAAGTTTGAGAAAGTTTTTATATTGTTTGTAATATACTGCTATAATGAATGTACGACTATAGCTAAAACAAGCAAATTATACTCATTTCGAATTATTCCACATTATTTTACATCAATCAATAAANATTTCCAAAATTAGGGATGTCTAGTATATTTATTTCTATATTTAGAATATTTCTTACAGAAATTCCTTTAAGCAAACAGCGCAGACCCTGATGAGACGCCGCATCATGCGGCGTCTCATCTGGGTCTACGCTGTTTGCTGAGGCCTTTTTTCTAGACGCTAGGCATAAATGGGTTAATTTTTCTATTTTAATCTACACTTTGATTTGCGTGTACTGATGTTTTATATCAGACACATCGACAACACGTATTCCATTGCCTTTTCAATAGCAGATTATAATGTGCAATCCCTCATCATCATTTATTATAACTAAGTCGTACTTAAACTGTTACTATGGAAGAGATGGACCATAAATTCATGCGTTAGCTTTGTCTGAAATCTTTGTTATAATTCAATATCCACCAATCCCAATGGTCAAGCACTGTAGCTCCATCGATTATTCCAGAAACATAGCACGAAATGCGATTTTGAGAGACACTTATTAGCTTCCCGTCAGAGACAATGAATATACATTTCTCCCAGACGATGCAGTCAATTTGTATACGAACGCCCTCTACATTAGCAGAAGGATTATTAGGGGATTCTGATAGACACTGATTCAACATTTGTAGGATAAAAGCTAGAGCTTTGGCCATTCATTTATTTCATTTACAAACAAAGGCGCACATGTGCTACAGCCAGAGACCCAGCTGAGACGCCGCATGATGCGGCGTCTCATCAGGGTCTGCGCTGTTTGCTTAAAGGAATTTCTGTAAGAAATATTCTAAATATAGAAATAAATATACTAGACATCCCTAATTTTGGAAATTAATTGATCCAATTAAGAAGGATTGGGCGAGTCCACTAGGCATAAATGGGTTAAATGTCTGATTTTCAATTTTGGCTTTGGATAATGTAAGGCGCAAGAAATCGGTGACAGATTCGTATATATGTTTAACAGCGTGTGGTTGACTGCATGACCCAGAGTTGACAGATTGAAAATGAAACCTCGACTCGTTGCGATCATTCTAGCAATCTTAGTCGTTATTAAACCGTGACAAAAAAACTTTTCTTTTAAATGTAGACGAGTTCAGATGTTCAAACCATAAACTTTCTATTAAAATTGGACGGCACTTCAATGTGCATCCCAAAGAGAGACTAGTTTTTACTGTTTAACACTTTTTGACCTACGTATCGTTGAAAAAGAGTTCCATGCGTTTTTTTAAAGCTCTATTGTATAGTTGGAGTAGTAGTTCCAGAGATTATTGATTAATTTTATGAAAATTAATGCTGGCTTACTTATAACACAAACCGACTTTTATATCTTGAAATGATTTGATGAAATTAAAAATTGAATTTGTTAAAATTATAAACATCTTATTGTTAAAATTATAAACATGTCATTGTCATTTCAGGAAATGAGTATTAAGGTCAATAATTGCAAGGTAGCTTTGCTGTTTTGTATAATATATATGTACTGTATTTTGGTCTATAGACCTATATATATGTATACAATGAATTGAGTTGAGCCAAATTGAGTCGAAAACAATGCATTTACCAATACGTTAATATGAGGAGTGTACAACTGAAGTACATTTCACCTTGACGTGACTTGAATCGACTTGACTTGAATAAGCTCGACTTGACGTGGCTTGACTTGACATGGCTTGGCTTGACATGACTTGAATAAGCTCGACTTGACATGGCTTGTCTTAACATGGCTTGGCTTGAAACGGATTGGCTTGACATGACTTGAATCAGCTCGACTTGAATAAGCTTGACTTGACATGGCTTGTCTTAACATGGCTTGGCTTGAAATCACTTGAATATGCTCGACTTGACATGGCTTGGCTTGAAACTGCTTGTCTTAACATGACTTGAATTAGCTCGACTTGACATGGCTTGACTTGACATGACTTGTCTTGACTTGAAATGACTTGACTTGACATAGTGACTCAGATAGCTGATCACTAATTCCGTGTCAGTTCAGGACCTTGACGTTCGCTACTGCCAAGATGGAATTCAT
>VMBQ01011230.1:0-20662 GCA_007657795.1 Dreissena rostriformis | reverse complement strand
TTTTTATCATACCACTGCATTGATATCTGACTGATATAACGTTGCATGATATATTTTTTTATATCATGTTCAACAGGAAGTTCTTATATCAGTCGATGTGTCATATTACTAAGACTTAATAAATAAGCAATATTTTATTGTAAAATTGAATCAGATTTATCAAAACAAACAATTTGATACCAAGATGTATTACATTTAATCCACAGAAAGCAACACAAACAGCGAAAAAACTATTTTCCAAATATTAAAAATGAATGTGTAAATGCCGATGACGTCATGTTCAACAGGAAGTTGTTAAATCATTAGATGTTTGGATGTAAGTTATTTTACTCGGAATGATCTATAAAGTCATCATTTTTAGTAAAAAAAAATCAGATTCAACAAAACAAACAATTGGATACCAGGATGTTATATATTGTATCCTATTGCCAGATGAAAATCGATAGTATAACAAAAATCGTACAAACTTGAGCTGTACTGTATACTATCGCTATTTTTAGATCACACTCGGGTTTTTCCCAAAAAACTACGGAAGAACAAAATTGTCAAAAAATCCGATATTTGATAATTATTAATGGTAAAGGGGAGGAAATAATTGGATAAATAGAATATTATGTGAGTTTTGGATAAAGATCAAGTTTATCATGAGGGGCTTAGAAACATAGTATATCTATCAATAGACTTTTCAGTACACATTCAACAGTAAATATCAGACAGTTTTGCATAAATAAATATGTACACCTTTTAGACGAAAACTCATCTGCGTTTACATTGTGTGTGACAGTGACTTTGTGTTGGTGCTCGAGTCAAGACGACTTAAATCAAGACGGTCACATTCGTTATGGCTGTTGGTAGAAGTAGCAGATCAAACAAATAACGTTTTAAATCCACTGAAAAGATTCATTGAAATCCAACGTTGCGCTTCGATGTTGATTTCTCAACCCTATTTCGTCGCATCAGTGAATAAATAGTACGTGTATAAAGCTTCGTTAAAGTTCTTAAAATGAAAACCATAATTAATATCATTAAATGAAGTTTTTTTTTGCGGGGGGTATTATCTTCTATATATTTAATTTCATTGCTGTCTGATTTATAACTCTAAAGGATTAGCTCTATATTTAAAAATGTGTGCACGTTTTATAAACATCTTTTATTTTCATGAGCATGCATTTCATTTTAAATAAATATTGCCGTGATTATAATGTGTGCGATTATTTTACTGTTAGCGCATTTTTTGTTTATATTGTATGTTTGTAAACCTGATATTTTGTAAACTGTTTTTTTCGTTACATTTTATCTTAATTTCTTAAATAATTGTGAGGCAAATATGTCCTTTCTATCCATATTATTTTATATTTTAGGTGTTTGATTGTAAAATATTAGCTTTTATGCGTTTTGTAAAAATAAAACGTTTTATAATAATCCGAAAATTATGTTCCTGAATAACTGTTTCTCGCAGTGTTACCCTGACAACTTGTATATGTGATGACTTGGTGTATGACACAGCACTAGCTAAAAAATTAACTTCCTAGTCTCACGACTTTGGACCTTAAGCTGCAATTTTTCTACATATTTTAAATAAAAGACATTACATTTTGGAGTGGCATTGTGCTGTGAAGATAACCAATGTATCCGGTGGAATCGCCACCTGCCCGGAATGGTGACAAACAGCAAACGAAAATGCGCCGGAATGTCATCGATGGTGAAGTTGCTCATATAGTGGCGTGAAACCGTGATCTTTTGACCAACCTTTATACAAGGAACTGAATGTTCATTCACTTAAATATTATAGTCTACTGAGGAAAAGTGGTCTCCAAGCAGTCATACCGGTTAATCTTTATGTTTTAACATGATAACTATATACTATATTAAGGGGTGTTGCTTTTCATTAAATCTGAAAAATCTCTAATTGCATTAAAATGATTAATAANAAGGATAATGTCGAATAAGTATGGTAACTGTACAAACCTTTTAAAAGTTCAGGCGAAAATATCGAAATATCAGCCGTTGGCGGCCATTTTGAACAATAGTTAATATTTTTCTCACTTACGCCACAACAGTTACTCGTACGATCTACCCCCTGATTGTGTGTGACAGTGACTTTGTGTTGGTGCTCGAGTCAAGACGACTTAAATCAATACGGTCACATTCGTTATGGCTGTTGGTAGTTGTAGCAGATCGAACAAATAAGGTTTTAAATCCACTGAAAAGATTCATTGAAATCCAACGTTGCGCTTCGATGTTGATTTCTCAACCCTATTTCGTCGCATCAGTGAATAAATAGTACGTGAATAAAGCTTCGTAAAAGTTCTTAAAATGAAAACCATAATTAATATCATTAAATGATTTTTTTTTTTTTTTTTTTGGGGGGGGGGATTATCTTCTATATATTCAATTTCATTGCTGTCTGATTTATAATTCTAAAGGATAAGCTCTATATTTAAAAATGTGTGCACGTTTTATAAACATCTTTTATTTTCATGAGCATGCATTTCATATTAAATAAATATTGCCGTGATTATAATGTGTGCGATTATTTTACTGTTGGCGCATTTTTTGTTTATATTGTATGTTTGTAAACCTGATATTTTGTAAACTGGTTTTTGTCGTTACATTTTATCTTAATTTCTTAAATGATTGTGAGGCAAATATGTCCTTTCTATCTATATTATTTTATATTTTAGGTCAGCTATAGTCTACATGGCCATAGTGTTTGATTGTAAAATATTAGCTTTTATTCGTTTTGTAAAAATAATGCGTTTTATAATAATCCGAAAATTATGTTCCTGAATAACTGTTTCTCGCAGTGTAACCCTGACAACTTGTATATGTGATGACTTGGTGTATGACACAGCACTAGCTAAAAAAATAACTTCCTAGTCTCACGACTTTGGACCTAAAGCTGCAGTTTTTCTACATATTTAAATAAAAGACATTATATTTTGGAGTGGCATTGTGCTGTGAAGATAAACAATGTATCCGGTGGAATCGCCACCTGCTCGGAATGGTGCCAAACAGCAAACGAAAATGCGCCGGAATGTCATCGATGGTGAAGTTGCTCATGTAGTGGCGTAAAACCGTGCTCTTTTGACCAACCTTTATACAAGGAACTGAATGTTCATTCACTTAAATATAGTCTACTGATGAAAAGTGGTCTCCAAGCAGTCATACCGGTTAATCTTTATGTTTGAACATGATAACTATATACTATATTAACTCTCAACAGATTCGCAAAGCATGCCCGTGTAATGAAACTGTGTACGCTAGCGTAGTCATGTAGTTACTTTCACTTCTGAATACGTATGCAAACCTATGATGAATTGTTTGTTTCATTAAAAGAACGGCAGTATTTTGTGCATGCAGGCCTTCTATTCTGTTATATGAGATTGGCTCTGAGAAAACCTGGTTTAATGCGTGTGCGTTAAGTTTCGTCCCAGATTAGCCTGTGCAGTCCGCTTATATTGTTTGTTGTTTTTTTTTCGTTTAAAGGAAGTCTCTTTAACCCGAAAATCTAGTCTAGGCGGAAAGTGTGGTCCCTGTAATGTCCGCATGTGCGGACTAATCTGGGCCGACAGTTAACCCTTTGAGCGCTGGAACCGGATTTTGAAGGCCTTTGCAAACAGTTTGGATCCAGATGAGACGCCACAAAACGTGGCGTCTCATCAGGATCCAAACTGTTTGCTATTCTGATAGTGGTCTTAGAAAAAAAAATCGAAGAAAATGATAATTTTAGAAATTTAGCAGACAACATTTTAGCAGACGACAAATTTCCCAGCATGCAAAGGGTTAACGCAAATGCAATATCCCCGTTTTCCTAGAGCGAGGTTCATATCTTTACTTTCTTGAGTATAAAGTGTTGGCATCATCGAATGATTTCTCGTTACAACGGATAATTTAACTTGACAAATTGATTCAGGTAAAAATTGAAGCATTGTAAGATTGCAACTGATACATTCTAGTTAATTCGTTAGCTCGATTTTGCAATATAGATGATAGATTTTTTCTAAATTCCATTCTACCTAATCAATGTTTTTCGCATATTTATGTGTTCCATACGAGTGTTTTTCAGAAATATAGATTCTCATATTGTAGAATCGCCGTATTCGTCATGAGACAATACTTAACATGAACAATAATTTTAGTGAAAATAACGTTAAGAATAATTCATTTCAAGTCTTTATTTGTTATAATATGATCATTTTTATTGACAAGTATCATTTAGATTTAAGACAAAGTTTATAGAAAGTATAAGTAGAGAAGAAAAAAAGAACGAAGAAAAGATTGAATCGACAGTACACAAACAAACAAAAGCAAAAGCAAACTTAACAAAACTTCAACAACAAAAATTATAACATAGCACGTCCGGTACATATTGTTCGCAGTAAGTCCACACAATAAGCACTATGTGAAGAACTGTTATTTCTTTTGTTCATGGCATCATTTTGCTGGTTGCATATCACACAATTGACTTGCGTAGCTCACTCTGCGCAGGGTACCAGCCGCCCGCCGCCGGTGCACAATGCGGCTCCTCCGAGTGCTCGGACCCGCCACTGCCGAACCCGCTGGACGATGACGAAGACGAGGCTCTCTTTAGCACGAGGGATCCCATCATTGGCACGCGGCGTCGCGAGCCGGAAACCCCCGCGGCTAAGGCGTCTAGAGGGGAAGTGGACCCAAGGACGCTGATGATTTCATCCGAAAATCTCGTTGTTTCCATCACCTTTCGTAATTCTGAAGAGAAAAAAACATATTGGGAAAATTATTTTAAAATGTATGAAGTGGGTACACTACAAGTCTTATTATATTCTTGAGTACAAGAGATCACTCAACGGTTGTTAGAAATAATATTCAGATCATGTTTTACGATTTAAGGGAAGATGATACTGGAACGGGTTATGTCAATTTTATTTGTAAAAAAACACCAACTTTCGGTATATCCACCTTAATTATTATCCGATGGTTGGAAACCGCAATTATAACATTTGTTTTAATTTCAAATCGAAATTGTATATTTAATTATTTACGTATTTTTTAATGAAAATTTGATGACGACAATTTTATATTACACACCTTGCACGATTTTTGAGAATGCCTTCTGATCACGTGACCCAGGACATGTGGTTTTTTCAATGGCGGCCGCGATATCGCAAAGGGCCTCGAGGTGCTTAATGGGTCGGCTGATGAAATCGACCAGCGACATGGACCGACCCTGGCGGCGCTCCCGGGACAAGAAGTGGCGGAAGTCGGCACGCGTCTCCAACTGCGAGAGGGTGGCGGCGGCGCGCTCTAGGCCGGATGCGTACATCGTGTAGGCCTGGCAGAGCAGCGGCAACTGTAGTGAAGTAGAGACCGTCAGTTACATTCCAGGATATAGTGTACAAACACTTGCTATAAATATTGTATATGAAATGAATTGCACATTATTAAATTTGCACTTTGCACTTGCATGTATTTTCCAGTTAGAAAAGGCGTATATCTTATACTTTCATATTGAATATGATTGGTGCACTTATGCGGGACCATATTACGTATACATTTTATACATATACATCTTTTACTACATTCAAAATTTGATTTATAGCGGCTATAGTAGGTTCAACCCACATTTGACATAGATATACTATCATATTGAATATGATTAGTGCACATTGTATACGTGAACATCTTATATTTTTATACAACGTTTGATTCATAGCGGTTATAGCAGATCTTAACTCACCTTGGACAGGTAGATCATGGCGACGATGAACGTGAGGTCGTTGTCACCAGTAAACGAGCCGTCAAGGTCCTCGTCGTCTGGATCCGGTAGATTGCGCACGATCTGCTGCACCTGGTACTCGCTCATGGACACGAGCTGAAATGGACCTTTACATAATAATTATCGACATTGTAGTTAGTACGTCGAAGTTAAATCGAGGGGAACAGATTGTCTTGCTGCATAGCGCCCGGCATTAAAGATGGGAATCGTGAGTAAAATACTTATAAGTAAAGTTAAGTTGAACTCACAAGGAGTGACACTATACTTAGTATAAAGTATAAACACTTAAGTTATATAATGGGACAATTTTCTATCAGCACTAATTCTCTACACAATTCTTTGAAAACCTTGCGTGTAATACAATAACACAAAACTAACAAGACTTATAATATGGAAGCGTATTTTGAAACATGGAGCGGCCTTAAAACATAGCATGACCACACATCATAAATTGATCCAAAGTATTGTACTTATGGTACTAATGCCAATAGTACACATTATGATTGTTATATTTCCATTTCTGCACATACCTTCTCGATGTTCTGGAACAGTGCCTGATGCTCGGAGCCGGACAGAAGGCAGTGACGTAGAGGGCGCGAGTATCCATGGATACCAGAGGTCATGAGGTCAACGAAGTTCTCCTCCAAACACAGCAGTCTGTGCAGAGCAGCCTGTCTGTGCATGTCCTCGCCCTGAAAGAAATAGGAAATACAAAATTGTAATGAAGTTAAACGCCAATAAAGATATAAAAATACGCTGACATGTTTTGTTTTTTTGAAAGAGAGATGGACAAATATTTCCCACATTCAGGTGTGATAAATAGATACGCGTGCATGTTTTGTGGAATCGTTTACTTAGAACTAATGTCTAACTTAAACTTTTCATATTTCATGTACGGCAAGGCACTGCTACGCATACATTAAAAATGTAAACGTTCGCATCTAAAAGTTATTCAAATAGTATTAAAATTTCCATTTACTATTTTGTATATTCGAGCATGATAAAACATGTACATATGTATATTTGAATTTGATATCATTATGAACCGTGAAAGATATTACCATAGTGCTGTCAACAATGGAGGTCGTATCGCCGCACAAGGTAAAAAAGTGCACGGACTGACTTCCGGTCTCATCGCTGGCACGTACAATTTCCATGGTGACGGAGCAACGTGACGTCTCCTGAGACGGTAGGCAGAACGGGCGATGAATCTCAAGGTCAATGCGGTCCCCACTTCGTCTGTAAAACACAAAAAACAAGTTTACGGTTAGGGAATGACATTTTTTTAACCAATTTTTGGTAGTTGCCTATTTTAAATAGTATTGGGCGCCAATTTCGTCTATTATTGACCAAACTGAACTTTTCCAATTAATTATGTACAGTTGAAAATATTCAGGGAAACTCTGACGAATATTTGTTTTTGATTATTTTCAGAATGCCTAAGACTCAGATCTATCAATTATTTCGTAAAAATGAATAATCTATTTTATTATTTACTTACTTGATACAACGCGCAACACTGGATGACGTTGACCGCGAGACGTTCTGTCCGTTGATCCGGATGATGAGGTCACCAGGTCGAAGCCCAGCCTCCTCGGCACGTGACGACCCATCAACACGACTGACCTTGACCGGACACGAGTCCACCAGGGAGAAACCGAACGAGCCGTTCTTCGAGCGCAGCACCGAGATCGCGTGTCGGGAGTCGCCGGGGACCACCTGGTTCACTTTCGGGATCTGGGACGCTCCAAGTGGCGTAGGGCGGAGATCCCGGCTTTGCATAACGGGCACGGTAGGTCTGGCCTTGCCTGTGACCTTCAGATGCTTCTTGCAGCCGACTTCCGCCGCGAGGAGATGGTACCAGCCGCTCACCGGATGCTCGCCGCTCTGAAGGTGGCGCACTCCGAATGACATGCAGCCCAGGGACTCGGGGACCCTAAACATAGAGTAAAACTAATTATATTAAAGTGAAAATTGTAAGCTTCAAATGTGCATTGATTAATGTAATTGCCACTCAAGACTTATTAGTAAGGAAAGTGTACGTGTATAAACCCGTATACTAAATACTTAATTGTTTACTTTATAAAAAAAAAGTTCAAAGCACTAACAGCTGTTTATTGATTAATTAATTCCACGATATATTTTAGTAATTACTTTACTTGTTTCCATATATTTTGGCATTTAAAACTGGCCCGTATGTTCAATGAATGCTAATTGCAATTGAAAAAAAATATACGTACACCTTTATAGATGAATTAATATTAAGCCATTTACAGGAATATTTTGCTATTACTTACATTGCAGCTTTAAAAAATGTACGTTTAACTTGATATGCATTAAGACTGCAGAAATATTTTCCTATGACTTACCTAGTGGTCGTATTCTTGTTCCACACAGAGACCAGCAGGCGCCTCGTGACATCGTCCTCAGATATCTCGCTGTACACAAACAAGAATCGTATTGTAAAGCGGTGCCGGAAAAAAATAACCGTCGCAGCAATATCTGAATACATTTACAAACTTCACAGTAAAGCATTTCGCTTTGTTACACTCTACGATGAATCCCATTAGATTTCTACCATTCATATTAGAAACGCCTACCGATCTATCAAAATAACGAAACATTGGTAATAGTCTCAAATTAACTCGTTGGTATGCTTTGTTTCGTTTATTTCAATATGCAAATTTTTACAATTTGGGAATGAATGAGCACATACAGTTTATATAATATAATATCAGAGTCACGACATTACAGGAATCAACGGTAAATTAATACGTACTGTACAGGAGGGAAGGTGAAAACATAAAACATGCAGAACTGAATAATGACTAAACTTTGTTATGTATAGTTGTTAATTGGACCAAATTTATGAATAATAAGATGTTGTTAGAAATCATGATTTATTATAACTTGGATTACCGAGTTCTTTGTTTGTATATTATATTGTAACCCACTTTCGTCGATTTACCACTGTAGTGTATTTTCACCATTGTTCTTACTTAGGCGACACCCTCATGTATTTCATGTAGCTGTACACGTGTGTAACGGTTTAGTTAATAGGGGATTGGCTATATAATAGATATGGAATAACTAAATTTAATAAATGAATGACTTACAAAGAGAATTTCTCGTTGTACGTAGGGTTGTTGGAGTTCTTCACGACGCTGGTCCGGCAGCGTGTCGGCGTCACACCGTCGTTGTCGGGGATGAGGGAGATCATCACGTAGGTATCCGGCTGATGCTGGGAGCCGGAGGTGAGGTGACGGCCCTGGAGAACGTGCACGGTGACGAGACCGTGGTTGAGGTAAACCGACAGCTGGATGTGACCTGAAACACGTGGGGCGTTTTTGAATTATGTTTTAACCTTTACATGCCTAGAATAAGGCGAACACGATGTCTGTTTCCGTGTACGACCCTGAATGACGTAAAGTCGTTATTTCTTGATGGCACAGAACAGTTATATAATGTACAGTGGGGTCGCAACGGAATACTGACTATACGTCCAATAAGGGTATGGAAAACATTTCTTTTATATAACCTTTTTCTATATTCATATGCACTGACATTGTATTTATTAAGCGCGGCTATATTTTGAGAAATAAGCGTCAACTTGGAATCAATATACCTAAGGTACCGTCTTCTCCAATAAACACTCGGCCTCAATGCTGTCACGGACCGTGTTCATTGTTTTTGTTACACTGTACATGTCGAACCATGTTAAACATTAAAGTCCCATTTACACATCAACGAATATTTAGTAAAATGGTCCGTAAAATAAATTAATCTCTTAAAATTTCCGTGTGCCTTATAGCTATAGCCAAAATTTCAACGCCAGATATAGTCTGGTAACATAGATTTGACGAGATACAAAAGGCTTGTTTTTATTTTTTGTGTGACAATAACTTTATTAAATTTAACTTTATTTTACGAAATATTGAACGAAAGTATCGTTGATTTTGAGTGTTAATGGGGCTTTAATAATGTATTTTTTGGGACATTTTCAATAACTGTTGGACTGTTGAATGTATTGAATTTCACTATATCATAATGATAGATCCTGTCTTTGCATGTTCTCACAAAATCAACAGCGTTTTTCCTGGCTGGTTACAAAACTGAAGCATTATTCTTCGGAATGCGAATTAGTTTTAAGTATTTATTTCAAAATGTTTATAGTAAATTGAGAACCAGTGATATACACTGCATCTATAATTTGTTGAACTCCAGATAGAGTAACATGAAATTTCAATGACACATTATAATTATTACTATTAACGCATTTATGGTATTTTTTCCTTTTTTGTTTTAAGAATGCATTTACGCAAATCGCTTTAAGAAACTGCGATGCAACGCAATTTCTTGCTACAACAAACAAAAGAATAGTTCATGTTTTCTTGGTTTCGTGAGAATGTTATAACATAGTGACCGCATAATGTCCAACATAGTTTAATAATTACAACACGTATTACATTATTCTGCACCAATGTTCATTAGTGTAAATTATAATTATTACAAACTTCTCACAACTTTGAGTTTTTTAAAGGAAAATGCATAAGTATGAAGTCTTGTGAGAACAGACATGTGAAGTGGCGCGTTCTGAGAAAACTGTGCGTAAAAATAATGCTTGTGCGTCAAGTGTCGTCCCAGATTAGCATGTGCACAGGCTAATCAGGGACGACAATTTCCGCTTTTATGGGATTTTTCGTTTAAATGATGTCTCTTCTTAGCGAAAATCCNCAGCTGGATGTGACCTGAAACACGTGGGGTGTTTTTGAATTATGTTTTAACTTGTACATGCCTAGAATAAGGCGAACACGATGTCTGTTTCCGTGTACGACCCTGAATGACGTAAAGTCGTTATTTCTTGATGGCACAGAACAGTTAAATATTGTACAGTGGGGTCGCAAAAACAACATCAACGGAATACTGACTATTCGTTCCCAATAAGGGTATAAAAAACATTTCTTTTATATAACCTCTTTTTCTATATTCCTATGCACTGACATTGTATTTATTTAGCGCGGCTATATTTTGAGAAATAAGCGTCAACTTGGAATCAATATACCTAAGGTACACACACACAGCATAAATACGGAAAATACATTATTTCGTAGAAAGATCCATTTACAATTTTAGGATTGAACATGTTTTCTTGGTTTCGTGAGAATGTTATAACATAGTGACCACATAATGACAAACGTAGTTTAATAATTACAACACGTATTACATTATTCTGCACCGTTCATTAGTGTAAATTATAATTATTACAAACTTCTCACAACTTTAGTTTTTTAAAGGAAAATGCATAAGTATGAAGTCTTGTGAGAACAGACATAAGTGGCGCGTTCTGAGAAAACTGGGCGTAAAAATAATGCTTGTGCGTCAAGTGTCGTCCCAGATTAGCCTGTGCACAGGCTAATCAGGGACGACAATTTCCGCTTTTATGGAATTTTTCGTTTAAATGATGTCTCTTCTTAGCGAAAATCCAGTTAAGGCGGATAGTTTCGTTCCGGATTAGCCTGTGCGTACTGCACAGGCTAATCTGGGATGACACTTTACGCACATGCATTTTGTCCAGTTCTCAGAAAGCAACTCATAATCGCATAGACTTTAAACTTGTATGTTTCATTTGTAGTTAAATAATTTTGATAAATATAGGATTGAGAAATGATTATAACGTTAAAGCTATATACACTTGTCAATTTAATTTATTACATGGAAACATCATTACATAATGAACCATCATACGGTTCTGCTATAGGAGAATCTCAGCTATGACTGAGATCAAAGGAATGTGCCTAAATAGATATTTCATAATAAGTTTGAAGTGTGCTTCTTACTTTTTTTTAAGGCCAGCGATACTGCCAGTTTTCCAAACTTGGAAGGCAAATGATAAGAGCAATACAAAATTGCTTGGACTGCTGCCGGGACGGATTGACGTAGAACAACGATGTAACTACGATTGGAATCACTCAAGCAATGCATTATGAATAGATTGAGAAAACCGGGTGTGAAAAGACCGTTTGTCAGTAATGATTGCTTTGATTGAACAGCAGAAGTACCGAGTTATTGTTTGTAAACGCTCTGCACATGTTTTATTTTAAGTCAAATACAATGCGTCTAGCACAATTTGTAATATACATGTATAAACATTATTGATTTAGCTTTTCAGTAACATGATGCAATACAGACAATTTGCAGTAGTCGAAGGCAAGAAAATTGCAAAATTGCATTAAAAAAGCAGGATTCTGTTTCAATATCAATCCCTGTATATTAATACAAGAAATCAGCAAAAGAAGTATTCTCCGTTTTCATTTTTACTCAAATAATGTTTCGTTTAAGAACCAGAGTTGTACGTAATTATTGTTTAAATTTTCTATTGCGGATGTTTTCTTTGGGTGTATCCAACCATTTGACCAAGTAACACAGTTCGTCAATGTTTCGATGCTAAAAGTGATATTAGACGCATCTAACAGTATATGCTATGCTTATAGGTGTCTATGTGTTTTCACTTAATATACACTTATATTTGTTAATGCAGCATCAGCATACTAAAACAATATACCGGAAAGAGAAAAATAATGCATGTGAATATCAACCGTACTTTCGTTTTGACAACAGTGACAAAAGAAATGATTCGATGTACAATATATATATCTTTATTTTTTTAGAATTTGCTTTACGGATCGTTTTAATTTCCTGCAACGATATCTATCATACGACACACGAACACTAACTCCGATCCTAATAAAAAGACAGTTCCGCTCGGCTTAGAGCACTGTTCCGGCCCTCTAAGCCGAGCGGAACTGTCATGTAAAATATCGAATATAATATATATTTTTTATAAACAACTGGTAGCAAGATGAGTTGCAGATAATTGGTCAGTTACCACATTTTAACTAACTCTTTTGACCTGTTCTTTTCAGCTCAATTCAACAGTGAAAAATGCGTCTAATATCACTTAAGATAAGTAACTTATCCTATAATATATAAAACTTTCAAATATATCAATATTCCCTTTACCTTATAAAAAGATTGATTTTTATACAGACAATAAAAACGTTATCTTAATTGTTAGAGACACATCATCACGGAAGTTATCAAAAAGCGTTTTCGTGAATGATTATAAGACACGGAGACGAATATAAAACATGGTACATTATTCTGTTTTCATGTATAAAGTTCATTTAAAACGAACCGAACCCAGAATAATCCAAAATGTATACAAAGCGCTGTCCACTGACTATGTTTGATTTTTATTAATGATTTATCCTATGATTAAAGACATCTAAAAAAATCTTTAAAACATGGAACATTTAACATAGCTTTGTATGGAAATAATCGATATTCAACTTCTACATCAAAGTATTACGTCGAGCATTCGCAGTCAGGCAAGTCTTTTTGTATTTTCATTTTTTCAAAACGTGGATTGTTTCGTAACTGAACTATTTAATATCCGACAAATTCATTCAACTACTCAAACAGCTCACCAAATCTACCATATATTCAGTTCTGGCTTTTCAGATATACCACACTTAAGAGACTACTAAGTTATTTATTACTTGTGAACAAAAAAAAATCAACAAACATCGTGTTTCGAAACCAGGTATCTTGCACAAGAGGTAAAATAAACTTACATATATCATGTTATCAGTACATATAATAAAGTATTACAATAAAGCAATACACTTTACAGTAACGAGGGGCTAAACAATAGATCAGTACATACACGTATATAAACCATTGAATGAAATACCAATTACAACAGTAACTATGATTGGTATACGGCTACTGTCGCCTAATAATTGCTTATTAACTCACAAAAGACTACGTTATTATAAGCAGAGAAGGAAATATCAGTTAAAATATTGCGCCTTTTTACTCCCAAAGATTATGCAAATATAAAGGATTTATAATAAATGCGAATATACATGTATTTTCTTATTGAAAGGCGATATATCAATTTCAATCAAAAATAGAAACTGAGTGTTTATACTTGATAGAGATATAATTTTCACACTAATTTAGCAATCACAAGCTTACAAAGACGACCAATAAATTTCAACAGTGTGCAATCATCTTGCTCAAGCTATTCAATCTATTTTTATACAATATTAATTTATAATATAGTTATTTTTGTCCACAATCTGTTTATTTACAATATATCATCTATAATATATATTTTTCATAATTACTTTTGGTAAAATATATCATATATAATATATTATTATTTTTTCACAAACTACTTTTATACAATATTTCATATATAACATATAATTATTTTGTTCACTNGTGATATACTTACATTATTGATTCAGGATACTTTCTTTGATGATTATATCATGGTCACCAATTAAACTACTCAAAACCTAGTGTTCCGCTAATATGGGGGCGAAACGACCAGGGGCGAAACGACCAGGGCGGAAACGTCTTGGGGGCGAAACATCCGAGGACCGAAGGAAATATCACTTAAAATATTGCGCCTATTTACTCCCAAAGATTATGTAAAACATAAAGGATTTATAATAAATGCGAATATACATGTATTTTCTTATTGAAAGGCGATATATCAATTTCAATCAATAATAGAAATTGAGTGTTTATACACTAATTTAGCAATCACAAGCTTACAAAGACGACCAATAAATTTCAACACTGTGCAATCATCTTGCTCAAGCTATTCAATCTTTTTTTATACAATATTTAATTTATAATATATAGTTATTTTTCCACAATCTATTTATTTACAATATATCATCTATAATATATATTTTTTCATAATTATTTTTGGTAAAATATATCAAATATAATATATTATTATTTTTTTCGCAAACTACTTTTATACAATATTTCATATATAACATATAATTATTTTGTTCACTCACCCTTCATGAAGACTCCCTTCTTCCTACACTGTCGTGGTGAGGAAACCATGATTCCAGTATTCCAATATTTAAAGCACAAATAATGCACACACTAAAATAGATGCGAATCTCCTTACCACTTCTTTATAAGTACTTGTTAAAAGCTGCAATAAGTTTTGATAAGAAACTGATTTATATGAAAATATATAGGTGTAAAAATAAAGGACCTTGCCAAACAAATTAATTATGTTGAGTAGATTTTTTATGATTGGCTAATCCGTCTCACGCGCTGCATAATCTACGTGTGAACCCCGTTGATTGGTTGAACGAGCAGCTTACTTTAATTGCGTGACCTATTGTTGGCAGCTCATGAATATTAATGTAGCCCCGCCTACTACCGTACGGTACGGGTGTGAAATTTGGGTCCCCGGTTGTGACACCTGACAATACACAGTATGCAGGAAACTACTGTCAGGCGACACTATGGGAACAATAAACCTCTGTTTTACATGGCACATCTACGAGTACACTGCTTATTTGGTGTTTTGAATGTAAACATGTCAACAAATCTACTCCGTCCGATCCCAATTAAGGGATTTTAAAATTCCTTCTTTAAGTTACTTTTTTTTCGAGTTCATTAAGACAAATAATAACTAGAGATAAACGATAAAATAGAAACATAATTTTCATTTCATGGCCGAAATTAGAGATAATAAAAATACAAAATGCAATTTCGATAATTTCTCCCAAAAACAAGATTTGAGATAAATCGGTTGGTCTGTTTCATTCAACCCAAAAATGAATACATCACTAAAACTTAATCTTACGGAGGGGACGTCATATAATTACATTAAAATGTATTCTCTTTATATTGATAGACACGTGTCTAGAATATGAGTGGACAAATTTTATTTTAGGCATGATAAACCACAATATGTATGGGAATAGAATATGTATTCCTTGTAACCATTGTATGCGAATAATATCTATAAATACTAATATGGGTCATTTTCAATGTTTTTTTAAACGAGAATAATTGCTCGCTGCACTCCAAACTATTAAGTTTAACTTATAAGATTAAGAAAATTGAGTATTATATTTATAATAACAGTAAATATGTATAAATATTTCAGATAAAAACACGAAGAAAAGTCGCGAATATATTGTTTTAGCGAATTATTTGTTTTTGT
Source organism: Dreissena rostriformis (assembly GCA_007657795.1). Taxonomy (NCBI): domain Eukaryota; kingdom Metazoa; phylum Mollusca; class Bivalvia; order Myida; family Dreissenidae; genus Dreissena; species Dreissena rostriformis. The sequence goes on along the minus strand of VMBQ01011230.1, from coordinate 4,853 downwards.
GCAAACTAATGAACGTGTGGAAAATTAACACATAATTAATGTAATAACTGTAAACGGCAGCACTTATTATCACATTGAAGTTGCAAAGTTTGTTTTCAATTAGCACCAATTACAAAATGATACCTTTATTAGCCAATTATCCCCTTTATTGTTTAATTCGGCACACTCCTTTGAAATCGAAATTATCCGAAGTTTCTGCTTTGATCTTTACATGTTAGAAATTCTTAAAGTTGATAAATATACATTAGTTAGAACATTGAAAACAATGTTTTACTATTTATGAGGATATTTTTACACTTAGTATAAAGTATTATTATTAGATTTTGCTTGAATATTGAAACAATACCAAAGTGACAATATGGCTATAACGGCTGTTCTGCTAGATTCGTGGTGAAGTTTCGGATTGTATTTGATCATATGCATATAAACTGTACAGACGTTATAAATACCAATCGTGAACAATCACGAATAGTGCACAATTATCTAAATCTTTAAGATATAGGAACCACAATGCGCACATGGACACTTGTGTTTTAATTGACCATTCTGTCGGTTCTGGGTTTTGTAATGATAGGCTTATCTTGTAGGTGAATTATCATTGTGACGTACTTTTATTGGACATTATGCTCATGCTATCTATTGCCAGACAATAACGTCATTTGTGGTATTACGTTTTGAATTTTATCTGATCGTAGTATCAGTGCATAATATTTGGTTAATCACAACATGGACCCGAAACCTAACAACTATAACGTAAAATAAACGAACTTATCGAGGAGAAAGTTTGTTTCTCTAAGATCTAAATACATGTAAGAATTAATTTATAAACTCCATTCCTCCAATATTTTCGAACCACTACTATCGCTCGATTGGTCATTGTTGGCTCGGGTACTACTTACATGTACCCCGGGTACTCTTAAGTATACTTACATGTACCCCGGGTACGGTAAATATACTAAAACGTACCCGGGAAATTTAACGCAAAATCGGTCGTTGTCGGCTATTTTTTTAAATGTATTATATTCACATTTATGTCAATTTTCTGTAAAATGGCCTCTATATTATCGAAACTCATACACAAAAAGCATGTTGATGCATTTTTTTTTTAAAGAGAAGTTTGTTTAAGATAACGCGGTAGCGCGTTTTACGACATCGGATTTTGGGCGGGAATATAACTCGGGTACAGTCTAAAATCGACCGGGTACGGTAAAGTATATTTACCGTACCCGGGGTATATGTAAGTATACTTAAGAGTACACGGGGTACATGTAAGTAGTACCCGAGCCGACAATGACCAATCGAGCACTACTATCTGTAAGAATTAAATCATTAATTCAACTGGACTCAAATTATAAACAAACTAAGCACCCAATGTATAAGTTATAAACGGGGTTTAAATAAAACAAGACAAAAGGAATAACCTGTTAAAAAGTAGGAATGCTGGAAGAGTCATTTTAAACGTTCCCAACGAAAATAGAGAAATATGAGTCATAATAAATTACAATTAAACAATATGTTCATTATCGCGTTTTATGAAATTAACATTATTTGTGAAAGAAAATGTTTATGGATCGAATAGTCAAACAGTGTTCGTGGGTGTCAATAAACACTAACAGTTGTCTGGTTCCGATGCTCATATACACACGTTTCGCTACTTACTTCTACATTGTATGTATAAAGGTACAATCATGTATAAAGACGATGTACTTATGTACAAGTCTAAATAAAATGTCTGTTCTGTTCTGTTAAACGATATCTTTCTGGGTATTATATAAGATAGATTTTTTAAATGGTGGAATTATACGAGACCTGTCACCATGGTTCAATCGAACAATATGAAAAATTGTTGTTTTCTCCTTAAGTAGGAAATGTGTGTAAGAAGAAGTAAGAAGAATAACGGCAATGAAACTAAGCTCAGTCAATAACAAGACCTTGACAAAAATCCTCATGTGAGCAGCGTTCTGAAAAAATCGGGCTTAATGCATGTGCGTTAAGTGCCATCCACTATTAGCCTGTGAATTCTGCATACAGTGTGCACTGAGATTAGCCTGTGCCGCACAGGCGAATCAGGGACGGATCTTTCCGCTTTTCCTGGATTTTCGGTTCAAAGAGAAAGAATAATTTAAAAAAAAAACGGAAAGTGTCGCTCCAGATAAGCCTGTGCAGCACAGGCTCGCGTGAGAGGACACTTTATGCAAATGCATTAAGCACAGTTTTTTAGAATGAAGTTCATATTTTGTATGTGCTGAAGTTGCATATGTCTTTTCAGTGAAGTATCCAAAGAAAACCTCTAAAGCACTTCCGCTTATGAACATATCAGAAAGCACTGCAAAACTTTCGTTAATATTGTAAATGGGTGTTTGCATACAAGTAAGCGAAAGTAGGAATCTGTTAAGAAAAGTAGGTATTCTGGTAGAGACTGAATCATTAAAAATATGTTCACTATTGTGTTTTATCTTGTAGTCATTAAAGCGAGTTTATATTAAACAAATGGTCGCACGGTATATACGTGTGTGTGTGTGTGTCAATAAAGAGTTGTCTTAAACTCCGACAACATGCTGTTTTAATTAAAAATAAACTATTACATTTACAAGAACAGTTAAGACGACCATTAACTTTATATTTAACATAAACGAAAACAAAGAAATCTTTAAATTATATCGTTAAATAGATTCATATTTGTTTGTACAAATGAAAGGGCGCTGGGGCAATTTACACATTAAAGTGTAAAACTGACTTGACTGATTGGTTTGTTTACCCTCGAAGGCTTCAGTTATAAAAACCATTGTCCGAGCACTCTGCTTAAAATCAACGCTCTCTTGTAAAAAGGCAGTGGTCAGCCCGATTTAACTGGGCTGAACCATATATACATAGGGACTTTGCAGAGTGGGTGCGGTGCTTTAGTAAAAAATCTAATTATTAAAAAAATATCTTTACATGAGACTATACTGTTAGAAAACGCGTTATAAACGCTAAGAAAAGAAAAAAACTCAAAGTGAAAAATCTATGCTTGCCTAACTACGCGGAATAAGCTGTTTACTGCAGGCATTATTTATACCTAGTAGTTGCGAAGTTTGGTTTCATTTACATCAAATTATAAAATGATACCTTAGTAAATTAACAGTTTCTTTTCGGCAGCCGCCTTTGAAAAGGAAATGCCGAGACGTTACTTTTCACGTTTGATCTTAAAATGTGTTAAATGAATATACTTACATAATTATTGATTACATTAGTTTAAAGATCAACAATTTTGTTTGAATGTCCTAAATCATAATTTAATGAATTATTTTGGTATAATGCTTTATATAAGTGTTTTATATCTTGATACATCAATTTAGCACATGAACAGCACTTTGAATGTACACATACTGCTTGAAAATACTTAATGCTCGACGTATCAGTTAAAGGTTTTAAAATTAAATGTAATTACAAAATATTGATTTACCAAATGTAAATCTGGCTACGCGTCTGTTCTACTAGATTCGATGCGTATTGTTTTTATTGTATTTATAATGTGCACGAAAGTCGATGACATAAACAATAAAAACATATCATTAACAATCTCAAAATGAACACTGTCATCGCATTCTTCAACAATAAAGAAACCCCAATGCGCACATGGATAGTTAAGTGTTTTTATTCACCATTCATCTGATTCTGGTTTTTGAATGATAGGTCAAAATTGTCTGCGTTTATACAATATTCTTTCGTGAATAATCAGGTTGACGTACATTAATTGAGCATAACGCTTGTGTGATCAATATAGCCAGACAGTGAAATACTACTTATACAACATTTACTATTTATCTGATCACAGCATGGTTTGGTGCGATATTTGCCTCTATTGTAACGAATTAGATGTTGAAGACGAGTTCCATTTTGTGTGTAAATGTTCTTTATACGTTGATATTAGAAAAAAATATTTTAAGAAATATTATAACATTAGGCCCTATGTTTATTAATTCCACCAATTGCTGAATACAACGAATAAAGTTGAACTAATTAAGTTAGCCAAATTTGTAAAAGAAGCTCCTATTTTAAGAAATAGTATTGCTAATGTTGTTATTTAAATTCAAATAGTTATCTTTCATATATAACAAGTATTTTACCTAGCCTTTTCGTGACCGTATACGATGCTGCTTATGTTTATTTATTTACTATGTTTATCTCTGTGACATAATTGTATGTGAAATATCTAGTGTTTAGACGATTACACTGTGCAAGCCTGAATACATAATTGTCTTGTCTTGTCTTGTTCACCCCTATACTGGAGTAAATCTACTATGATATGATAACGAAAACAGCGATTTAAACGTGATTTATGGGATGAGCACTAAGCTATTATTTAAGGCATAAGAACACTTAAAAACATATATACAATGTGCCGACAAATATAAATCTTTTTAACTTTGTACATTTGGCCTCACTTTGCCATGTCTTTTGTGTGTTTGTATGTTTTCTTTGTTTCGCTAAATTATATTAATATATTTTTGTATAGGGATTTGATTTTTTTTTTAATATAAAATGTATTTTAAAAATCCTATGTATCAGCCACTTGACCGTGTCGTGTGCTTATTGCCACTTGAACCCAGTGCGAACGACTTATTTTGCAATCTTCTAAAGCTCTGCGATACAAATATGAAATAAAAAAATTATCATTTTTCAACAATACATTAAACCAGTGCGTACTGACTCTCGTATTAATACACATATAAAGGGTATCGCCCCATTTAGCCGTATTCACATACAGATGCAGTCGACTTTCTGACATTAAATACAGATTAACATAATGTTAAAGCGCGCGTTCAATATCTTTAGTCCTGGTAAAACCCCAAACTTCTGATGCATAGTTC
>VMBQ01011229.1:0-23659 GCA_007657795.1 Dreissena rostriformis | reverse complement strand
TCCACATGAAGTAGAAGTTAACAGTGTAAATAATAGAATGGAATTGCAAAAATTAATAGTTATTTTCTGTTATGGACTAAATCATTATTATCATTATGCAAGTTGTGTTGTTGTATAATTGTGTAATATCTTTGATACCCAAGTAATGCCCATCCAAACAGACAAAGAAGAAGAATTTCCATTTTCATGAAAATGAGAAGGAATTATGAATATGTTTTCACATGCATTAGAAGTTGACAATGTAACTAATAGTTAAAAATGGTTAATAGATATGTTCTTTAATATGTACAAACTCATTATTATCGTATAAATTATACAATATTGCAATATCTTTATTACCCAGTATTGCCCAGTAAAACCCAGTAAAACAAGGGTTTTCCCAGTATTACCCGCCCGGGCCGGTCAATACTATAAAACCCGGGTTTTATGCCAACCCTGTTGGAGCTAGATAAAATGGGTCAATCTCATCGCAAAAATTGGCTGGCCGTTTCTGTGCATACATTTTGTACAAAGCAACTGGGTTTCTGGGGTAATTTTCATTAGTTGCAAACATTTTTGGGGTGACTCTTCTAACATCGCTCAAGTTTTCTCCAGTTCTAGTCTTCGTTTGACGTTCATTGAGCTCCAAGTACTCGGTCCCATCAGAAGATATTTTCAGTTGAATGTCCCCTCATCTGTTCGAATACAAAATATTTTATTCTAATTTCTAAATATTTCCGTAATTTATAACTTATTACTTTATATTATCCTGGTAAGTAACAGTATACTGGTTAGCGAGTATTTGTCTGACAGCAGTAATAACCGGACGTTCTATTGAGTTCGTGTATTGTAATTCTGCAACGCAATTTGCTTTGTTATATGCTTAGAGAGGCTTGTTTTCTTGAAGTTTACAGCAAAAATTCGTTAAATGCTAATATTATAATTAAACAAGTGCGTTGTTTAAAAATTTCGTTGCAATGTAATGCGACCTCCTCACGGGGATATTAATAGCGCATGCTCAAAAGAATTCCCTTGTTATACTGAAATCCGAACTGTGTGCTTAAGATTTTCGTTCGTCTACTGCAATAGAGCAGGTCTCAATTATTTGAATAACAATCTCTTATTTTACCAGAAATTGAGAATCTTATGTGTTTAACACGCACACGCCGTCACATGATTTAAATTATAGATTAAATATCGACACAATTTGCTGTATACATATATCTGAATTGCTCGAAAAATGTACTTAGTAAACAATTAAATATAATAGAAACAAATCTCATTTAAAATTATAAATTCACTGTTTGGATTTTCTCCCTTGAACAATAATATTATTCTTTCCACACAGATCTTTAAATAAACATGGAAACAAATTACAAATTTATTTACACACGCAGAAAGCGACATATTTCACCATCAAATTAATGTATTTACGTCATTTTAACGTTAACATAAAAAAAGTTTCATTTAAACTCTTAATAAAAAGTCTTATTTGTTTCCAAATACCCACTTTATATAAATGTCCGGTAAATCTCTGTAATGACCCCATATACAGCCCTCGTACATACGCATGCACACATCAAAAAATGTCTTGTTTACATTCGCTTGAAGATGACGAACCCAGGATGTACCAGTAATTTTTTTATAAAAAAATTGTATTTTTTAGAAAGTATATAAATTAAAACACTAATTTTCGTCCGAGAAATACTCGCTGACCAGTAGGGCAGGCTATTTAAAAAAGGTGGCTGCTATAGTAGTAAGTAACCAAAAATAATAACAATTTAAGAAGAAAATCGGGGAAAAATCATGTTATTCCAAAACATGATATTTTTTTTAACTATTTCCTCTTTTTTTTCAGAAAATAGATATTTTTTTGTGAATCTAAACTTATTTTCTGCAAAACATCAAAGTTTTTAGTTATTTATTTTCTGTAATTTCAGGTGTCAAATTGATTATTTTTTTTTATTTTCTGTAATTTCAGGTGTCAAATTGATACCTAAGGCTGTATTGTTCCTTCTAGCCACGCAAACCGAAGTGCAAGAAGTTGTTTAGCCACATGGTGTGGACAAGAGCTGTTGGACTGTGAGNTATCCCACAATCATTTATTTCGACAATGCACGTCTGAGGATGGGATAAAACACCATTTGACTCACTATATAAAACCTGACTCTGATAACACCATGTGTCTCACTATATATACCTTACTGTGGATACACCAACTATCAGACTTACTATATATACCTGACTGTGGTAACCCCATGTGACTCACTATATATACCCAATTGTGGTAACAACATGTGACTCACTATATATACCTGACTGTGATAACACTATGTGACTCACTATATATACCCAATTGTGATAACACCATGTGACTCACACAATATACCTGACTGTGGTAACCCCATGTGACTCACTATGTATACCCAATTGTGGTAACACCATGTGACTCACTATATATACCTGACGGTGATAACACCATTTGACTCACTATATATACCTGACGGTGGTAACACCATGTGACTCACTATATATACCTTACTGTGGATACACCAGCTATCAGACTCATTATATATACCCAATTGTGATAACACCATGTGACTCACTATATTTACCATTTACATGTGGTAACCCCATGTGACTCACTATATATACCCAATTGTGGTAGCACCATGTGACTCACTATATATACCTGACTGTGATAACACCATGTGACTTACTATATATACCTGACTGTGATAACACCATGTGACTCACAATATATACCTTACTGTGAATACACCAGCTATCAGACTCACTTTATATACTTGACTGTGGTAATCCCATGTGACTCACTATATATACCCAATTGTGGTAACACCATGTGACTCACTATATATACCTGACTGTGATAACACCATGTGACTCAATATATATACGCAATTGTGATAACACCATTCGACTCACTAAATAAACCTGACTGTGGTAACCTCATGTGACTCATTATATATACCCAATTGTGGTAACACCATGTGACTCACTATATATACCTGACTGTGATAACACCATTTGACTCAGTATATATTCCTGACTGTGATAACACCATGTGACTCACTATATATACCTGACTGTGGATACACCAGCTATCAGACTCACTATATATATCTTACTCTGGATACACCATGTGACTCACTATATATACCTGACTGTGGTAACACCATGTGACTCACTATATATACCTGACTGTGGATACACCATGTGACTCACTATATATACCTGACTGTGATAACACCATGTGAATCACTATATATACCTGACTGTGGATACACCAGCTGTCAAACTCACAATATATACCTTACTGTTGTTATACCATGTGACTCACTGTATATACCTGATTGTGGTAACACCATGTGACTCACTAAATATACCTGACTGTGGATACACCAGCTATCAGACTTACTATATATACCTTACTGTGGATACACCATGTGACTCACTATATATACCTGACTGTGGATACACCAGCTATCAGACTCACTTTATATACCTGACTGTGGTAACATCATGTGACTCACGACATATACCTGACTGTGATAACACCATGTGACTCACTATATGTACCTGACTGTGGATACACCAGCTATCAGACTCACTATATATACCTTACTGTGGTAACACCTTGTGACTCACTAAATATACCTTACTGTGGATACACCAGCTATCAGACTCACTATATATACCTGACTGTGGATACACCAAGTGACTCACTATATATACCTTACTGTGGATACACCAGCTATCAGACTCACTGTATATACCCAATTGTGGTAACACCAGGTGTCTGAGCGCAGCTGTCATTAACCGGCATTCCTACCGGAATTTTGCAATACTGTGAATAACCATGTCATCTATTAGTACCTTAAAATCATCAAGTTAATTTCTTACAGTAATGAACAACTATATTGTACATGTAATGATTAGGATAAAATTATGTTCTACCTATTATTTCTAAAATCTGGAAGCATATTAAGCCACTTTGAAGTTCATGGGGTAAATTCAAAACTGATACCGATTATAAGACTTTTTTTAATGACAAAGACGGATTTTCTTGCATTTTAAAGTAAGATATTTTTTTAATTTAACATTAAAACACTGTATTTCTTTAATTCAAACAACCTCCAAAAATTAAGAAGATACAACATGTCACATTGGTTTCACCACCTTGCCTCATGTGCAACCAGTTTTATTGCAAAGAAAGGCAATCTTAGCTCTTAGTGATTCTGTTCGAATGCCCGGAGTTGTCTGCCAAGCATACTGCTCATATGAAAGTTGCATTTATCTGTCCAGAAATCACCAAGCGGGTAGACTTTTTTTCCTTAATCTGCGCTTTAAATGAGAAGAACAAATATCATATTTATATACATGATCGTGTAACAATATATCTCATATGTTTGGCATAATGTTACGATATATTTTTTATTTTAGAAATGGCAAAATAACTCAAACCGCGACGATATGCAATTTTGAGAAAAAAATACTGAGCAAGTTTCAAAACAGCAGAAATTGACGTGCAAACACAAAATTGTTTTGTCTTTTGTGATAGACAACCATAACAATGTTCAGAAAAAAGCTCACAAGCACTTTTAGCTTTTTTGTTATGGAGAGAAATTACAGAAAAAAACATAGAGCTTGTCGTATGACATAATTAAAATGCAAGAAGCAATAACCATTGCTATTGCAGCATAAGAAACAATCCATGCTAGTTTAAATGTTGAATGTCTGAGAAGTACATCTTACGACAATATTGTCTTTATTGACAAACAGACGCTCATAGTGAAAAATAACATGTCTTCCTTCTCTACTTCATCGCATGGGAGTACAATAAGTGGTAAACATAATACGATAAGTATGAAACAAGCCACACTAAAACTTTGTCACAAACGTGACTAATACCCCTGTATCCTTCAGTCATCTATACTTTTGGGCAAATAACTCAGAAATGTACTGATCGCTGACTCACTGTGGAGGAAACAAGTGTATTTCACATCAACATTTCATGACAACATATTTGAAGTTTCAATTGAATCGCTTGAAAAAATGTAGAAGTAGTTTGCTTCATTAACGTATAACAATATAAGAATACAAAATACCTAACAAACTTCAAAACGACCGACAGAGTGACCCCAATATACCCCAGCCCTGCGGGTGTTAAACAACTATCCCACATAAAACATACCGGAGTATTCCATACTGTGAAAGAAGGAGTGTACACAACAAAGGGAGGTAAACCAGTCAGTCCACGAAAAATATCGTAGAATGGTGGGCATGAGATCCCCTCAGCATCAAATCCGATCATTCAAACCCTAGGCTACCTGTTATCATTACGACAGCAACTTCTCCTTTAAGATTGACTGTTACCATGATTACAGCAATCACATTATCTATCAACATGATTCTCACTATAATAACTGTCTGTTTGCTCACATGTTGCATTACAATTCACATGTTTCTGTTCACAGCTTTTGTCAGATTATTCTAAATAACTTATTTTTTTGCGACTGATACTTCCTAGTTTAATCCCACTTTCTTAGCTTTCCTTTTCGGTTGCGAGTTTCCGTATATCTTTGTTGTGAATTTTGAGCGACGCAATTGCTGCTATCCAAAAATGATTCATGTAAATTTTCAGTGTCTTTCTTCGCACTAAGACAACTATTAACCGAACACTTTAAAGACCTTTTTTATTTCCCTCGACACCATGCCCTACTTGATTGAGCACAACTAGATGCTTCTCAACTGGATTTTCCATCTGATTTCGGCCACACTGAAAACCAGTCATATGTGTACACGCTTGTAAAGGCAGTTTTGTGAGCAAGCCCGACACTATGAAAGATCCTTTAATTAATTCTTGGTGAAAATGTATCTACCCGACAATCAAAATCCAACGGATAGTGCAAAATAGAGCGGCCGTGACTTAGTCTGAACATATTTGTATCAGCTTGAATGTATTCAAAAGCTGAGGCTTATTGAGTGAATCTGAGCACCATTTTCTGAAAAAAGACAGTGTGTGGTGTATTTGGGAAATAGAAAGCCTCAGAGTTGGGATCAAGTCCGCGACCTCTCGAAGGCAAAGCGTATACCATTACGATTGATATTGATGGCATAGTGTTTTGCTTGTGAATGATCGAGCATTGACAGGACTTCGTAACCGTGGCAATAGCTGCTACATGAACAGCACCAAACAGCGCCTGAACATCACTTCACCGTTGCTTTCGTACCTCATAACTGGCTTGTCCCTACATGTCACAAACAGGTTATGTAGATCGCATCACTCATTTAGTCCCGTAGCATGATTCGAGCAATTTGTATTGTATATCCCCATTATCTTTATATTATATAGTCTATACTTTTCATTGTGGTATGTTCTGAATATTCTTATCAAATCTCAATAGACCGTATATACCATATTTTCATTTATGTTAATTATGGTAATTATCACTGTATATTATTTTATAAGTCGAGCGGATAATATTTCGCGTATTGTTTGTCCTTTAACCCTTTGCATGCTGGGAAATTTGTCGTCTGCTAAAATGTTGTCTGCTAAATTTCTAAAATTAGCATTTTCCTTGATTTGTTTTCAAAGAATACTATCAGAATAGCAAACAGTTTGGATCCTGATGAGACGCCACGTTCTGTGGCGTCTCATCTGGATCCAAACTGTTTGCAAAGGCCTTAAAAATCCGGTTCCAGCGCTCAAATGGTTAATCGGCGTATGTCCACTAATTTCAATACGATGTGGAGTACTGATGCGAAGGAATGAAAATAAGCGGTCACTAGCTCATTGCTTCAAAAGTCACCTCTGGAGCCTTAATCATGTAAACGCGTTTGTACAAGCACCACAAATATTACGTTTGTTTATATTATCTACATTCCTCCGACATTAATGTGCAACGTGATTGGCTGGATATTTACTGCAGTAACGATCTTTCAAATCGCATTAAAAAAACAGGTTGTAAATTATCCAAAATCAAAGGAAAGATTGTTGTTTTTGAATTGAAGTAGTTTTCAAAGAATTTCAAGTACACAATGCACACTTATTTTAAGATAAAATTGTGTACATTTGCATCCCTTGAATATATTAATAGTATGTATAGGGTTGTTTTGTTAAAGGTTCCTGTGATGTACACTATTATTGCGAACATGTCAACACAATCGGTTTGACCAGAAAGTACATTGAAGCGCCTTTTTGGTATAAGGCTGTCTACGTCGAGAAATTTCATTTCCGTTTAAAGAAAANATTTCTGACGCGGCCCCACCCCAACCCCTATAACTTTTGACCCAGGGGTCAGATCAAAATTCCAAATAGTGCAGGGTCGCACATATGCTCATAGCTACCATGTGTGTAAGTTTCAAGGTTGTAGTGCTAAAAGTGTAGTAGGAGATATTGGCCAGGACGGACGGACAGACAGACGGACGGACGGACGGACGGACGGACAGACGGACGGCGGAGATCACCACAATATCCCCACATTTTTTTTCAAAAAGTGTGGGGATAACTATCAACAACCTCAAGCTAACCATCTCGTGATATAAATTTGTCAATAGGAGCACCAGATCGATGTTTACAGACATATATATCTATCTATCTAAAACAGTTATAAAACTACATTGACTCGGTCTGAGTATTAGGAACGATATTGTTTAACATATTCCGAAACATATTTAAAACAATTGACATGAGAACTAGAGCTTTCAATTTACGTTTTAACCTATTTAGTACTGAATGCGTAAATATCTACAGACCGTAGATGAAGAATGCGAGGAACTATGCGTTTTCTCTAAAAACCCATTTATTAATATAGTGATCACCTTAGGAGAATTGTTTATGTATGTGTTTGATTTGCACAAGGCGCCGGATGGATAGACGGACGGACGAATAGTGTGATCATTTAATCACCGGAATCTCTTTTGTCCAGATAAAGTTACAACTTTAGATCACACGTATGGCCGAATTGTCGATTAGTTGAATTACATAATACTTTTTGTAAAAGGCGGGTCCCCTAAAAGTGTTAATAGTACGGTTATACTGAATGAATAAAAAAAAAATACTTTTCTGGAAAAGGTTTCGTCAGACGATTGGACGGACAGAAGTATAAAGACGATATTGTAAGCCACAATCTTCAAATTTGCAAACCAATGTCACCATTTATATCTACTTTATATTACGTCCGTTTCCGCCCAATAATAAGTGTATTATGCAAATTTTAACAAGTCAGTTTTGTTAAATAAATGTTTTCATAATATATTTTACCAAATTCCCCCATTGCTTCATTTTTATCAGAAGACACATGGTTATGGTCCTTTATGGAATGGTCGGATATTCACAGTGTATATATCGGACGTCACTGTTGTAAGTATATTGAGGGCCCGTCCTTCAAAATTTTAGCAAATATTAACTTTCAGTTGTAGTTACTTAATCATATTAGGATATACATGTACTTCATGAATTAATCTTCATGAATGGTAATTCCTTAAGTTGATAATTTAGATTAAAATATTATAGAAAATAATTGTAAAACCTAGCAGCAAATACTTCATATAAAATGGAGTTGTCTCTTCATTTTGTCAACTTATACATATACGGCACACAAACACTGAATACAAGCGTATGCTTACTAACACCACATTGGTCGCGAAAGTTTATCCGAACTAATAATGTTCATTGTTTGCAAAAACAAGTTATTGTGATTAATTTAAATATATTGTGGAGTGATAACTTAACAAAAGTATGTGCATAAACATCCAAGCTTTGGAATCGGGCGTTTTACACCCTACATTAGATGAATTACGATAATTTGGGGATGTTGCCATGTGATACAACGTTCTGAGCTCTTATACAGAAGACGACATTGTGGGATTGTATGTGTACATCATTATGTGTGCCTCATAAAGTTCTTAGTATGTATCATAGTATACAATTGAGCCATTTAATAGCAATTCGAATGAACTTAATTTCTAATTACCGCTTGTAATAATAATAATTATACGATGAGTGTAACGCTTTTTTACATGTGCGTATTAATGAATTTTAATAGGGAGGTTCGGGGCGCTTTTCAACCGGTTTAATACCCCAATGTGTTTGTTCATTGGCCTTCCCAAGAAGATGATCCCAGAATTTATCAGATTATTGCTGTTGTCTGTGTTATTTCTTTGTTGTAAATTGTTTACTTAACTTTTTAAGTACGTTTTGCAGGGCTAATTGGGAGGTTTGGCGCGCCTTTAAACCTGTTTAAACCCCAGATGATTTGAATTTGCGATTCCAAGTAAGTGACGTGAACTGAAATCATGCGTTTAAGTATTACATCGTGTGGAATGTTTTGTCCTGAATGGTATATGTCACTGTCCTAAATATAGACTAGCATGTGTTAAAATTGTTTCTCCTGATGTATCTGGAGTTCCATTATTCCCATATATTAAGTAGAACCTCGGAATTAAATACTCACCACACTGACACGAAATCACTATTTAAACATCATGCAAGAAAGCTATTATACTTTTAATACACACAAATATTTACAAAAACAAATACATGAAAACTACTTTTCAAAAATGCATTGCTGTACCCATACATACATAAAAGCGAAGAATGCACTGTAGTTGTTCGACCTAGCGCATGAATTAAACAGCTAACAATGTAGTATATTGTGGGCAATAAATAAAATATGGAGTTAACGTTAATTAAATGAGAAAGATCTGAAATTTTTTGTTACGTGACATCTTTGTTTTTTAGTTTTGGTTTTGTCATAATAGGTTTTGATAGCCACAATGTGACTGAAAATGTTGGAGATTTGCGATTTTTCACTGTTCACAGGTAACAGTTGCTGCTTTCAATGCTGGTTAAAACCTTTTCGGTTATTTTCAAACGTTGTAGAAGACATTCAAATTGACCGAACTTGCTGTTTGCATTTTAAACGACCCTTGCGTTTAGCTCCAACTACTTATAGATAAGTGTTTGTTTTCTGAAATGTAAGAGTCATTTATATTAGTCAATCTGAGATGGTAATATGAAATCGGAAAAAATACCATAATACGGAATTTTCTGTCGACTTGTGTTTCAAGGATATATTAATCATGTAGTTTGTGATGATTTTAAACAGATATATAACAAGCATACATGTTTTATTGTTTTGATCAAAAGAACTGAATATGAAAACACGAAAAGAAATAAATTGACATAAAGAGTAGTTATACACACTCACTTAAATGAACCGCACACATTACTATTTTTTTTTAATTTTAATAGCAAATTTTGATTTTTTGCTTAGAATGCGTGTTTTCATTATGGTCAGATTATTCAATCATTATTGCTTGTAGGCAAACGATTGGTTTACAGGTTAAAATAACATTTACTTCGTGTAAAAGATAAAATTTATAAACGAAGAAGAAGTAAACTAGAAAATGCATTTCTCTCGCCTGAAAAGACAAAGGTGTTATTATCATGCTTTAATCACTAGGCTAAATCACCGGCTTTACTGTACAGAATTATGATAAGAGTGTAACCGACTATCATCAGAATGCTTCATACAATTTAGTTTTAGATGCGAACTAGGTACTTACTGTGTAAAAAGAGAGCACTTAAACCATATTTGTGTGATTACCTGTATATTGTAAATACCAGCTCTTTTTATTGTTCACCGAATTAGTACTAATCTATATTAAAACAATAATCAATCATTGTCTTCCTAGCTGTGACATTCAAAACGAGTCGGCCGATAACGAGATGCCGAGATGAGATGATGCTGATATCATTAATACAAACAGCTGAACGACAAATAACAACAAAGCGAAGTATTATGCATAATGACCCCGATTAAGTTGTGAATGAAGATAATGAGTTATAATCTTTAACTATACTTCTGAGTATTAATAAGCAGTTTCAAACCAGTTCATTTCTGAATAAATAAAAAAATATACACGAGTAAAAAGTGTGCAACATTTTTTTAGGCTATTAAAACATTTCTGTCTTGCGCGAGTGAAGTTTGGTTGTTTTGATTTGGTGCATCGGAGAGGTTGAGGTCAGCAGTGATAAAAAACACTGTTAGTTCGGGAGTTCACAAAATCATACAACAAAACCGAACTGTGCCGTTGGTGTATTGAAAAAAAAACAATTTGCTGGCAGTAAAGCCGATAAGATAAGTGAATATGTTTGAATAATGTGTGCACCTTTTGCGTTGTAAACACTTGTTTTAAACTGTGAACTCATCCTGTCCCAACACAATTTATTTATTTGTTTTACTTGCACTTCACCTGGCTGACAAATCGCGTCTAATTTTCAGGCCGCAATCTTACTGTAATCGGTGTTTGACGTCATACAATGGTTAAAATGGTTTGCACCTTGAACTAAATCTAGTTATCAGGATAAGCAGACGGTTTTGTTTGAAAATAGCGATAAAATGTATTAGCAGTTGCTATATATCATCCTTACCTGTTAATTTCGCATGTTATGCTCGGTACCTCTCGGACTCAAACGATATCGATAAGATGTGCCTTAAACAAATGAATATGTTAAAATTAGTTATTGGTCGGCAATCCTTCTTCTTGGAGTAGACGATGCTCATCAAAATCCTGGCCCTGATAACTCCCTTGGTATATTTTTCTTATCTTCAATGAGTGATGAATTAACCAATAATGTTAAAGTCGTCAATAACAACATTTAGAGCTCCCTCGACAAGAAATATATTCTTTAAACAAAATGCTGACCTTAATGGCTTCGACATTCTAGACTTTGATAAAAATTGGCTTAGTTCAACAGATACTGCCGATTGTATAGTCCCTTCATATCATACGCCTATTAGACGGGATAAAACAAACGATCCCCATGGAGATTTTATCGTTTCAAATCTGATCTCTTTACCAATGAACGTACATACCTAAAAATCGACGATATGGAATGCATATAGGTTGAAAAACGTATCAAAGAAAGGTATCTTTATTCGTTTTTTTTTTAAGATCACCTAAATCTACTCTTTATTGACTAGAATGCATATTAGTTATTTAAAACATTGTTAGCACAGTTGACTTTAATCAGAACATGAATAAACCACACTGTGAGATCCCTTCTTTTAGTGTATAATCTGCCCCAGATTATTAATGACCTACTAATTTCACGGAAATCTCGGAATCAACATTTTTATGATAACATCCTCATGGACAATTTTACAAAGTGGCGTGGTAAACCCTATCTTTTCCAACAAGTTCAGTAGTGTTGTCCAGTTACTGTGTCATCATCCTCAACAAAAACGTTCGGTGTAATTTTAAACGTTAACTATGGAGATACAAATATCGGGACAACAATGAATTAAGACAACTTGTGCACAGCTTTAATTGGGGTCGATGCGACTACTCATCTCATGACCGATCTGGCAAAAATTCATTCATTGGCGGAGAAGTTGATGGGTACCTTCAATTCACCCAAACCCGTGTCCTTAGTAATATCTAGAAAAATCAACCGCCCAATCAAACCTCCACTTTTCTCAACAACAACCAAATCAATGAGGTTTAATCCAAAAAACCTGTGGTTTTTAACTTTTCTAACTCATGTTCATGACGTGACCAAATTAAATCAATTTGGAATAAAGCATGACACCGAATCAATCCAATAAGATCGTTTAAGTTTTCTCTCTATAGAAAGTCCCTTCTATCTATATACACGATATTTATTTGACGAACTCTTGATTACGCCGATGTAGTGTGGGAAAATATAATTCAACAGCAAGATGCAATGATTATTAGTGTGGGAACACATTTAGCATCATTGTAGAATCTATATAATGAAATGACTCTGGAACCATTACATATAGGAGATCAACACATAAACTGACTTCTACAAGATGTATCATTCACTTTTACCTCCATATTTGTGTACACTGATCCGCAGGTAAAAAACGGTTTATTAAACTTTGTAATTCTGACAATATTTGCAGCATTCCGTGTACAGCTTTTTGAACGACCCTTCTTACCGTTAACTATAAACATATGGAACACTCGGATTCTGCAACTTGCAACTACTTCTCTTCTGTGTTAAAGACGGATCATACGAAGCGAAGTTCATCAATATTTAAGCATATTCAGTCTTTTACTCGAAATAGTCATCTATTTTAACGTTACTCCATCTCAGGAACAGAACGATTCCCCGTCCCGAAACTGCTTCTTGTCTTATCGCAACATTCTTAATCATAACATTCTACTACTTTCATCTCTTTCTAAAATTGGAATTCGAACTCATTGACAATTTTTACTAAACTATAGTACTGTATCGATAGCATGCGTATAGCTTTAGTGTTTATTTGATGCATACACTTTTACTTCGTCAACGTATTTTCTGGCGCACACAGAAAGTATCATTGTGATATTTGTTTAATTCGTTAAATGAAATCATTTTAAGAGCATTAGTACAAACACAATTTATTTGGAAGGCATCCATTTAATAAATACTATATATACGATGATCTGTGTACAGGTTTTAGTCAGTTTTGAAGAAAACTGTAATGAGTAAGTTTAAAAAATGTCATTCAACTGTTTGAAAATATACAGTAGAAAAAAGTCCAAACTTAAAATTTATCAAGATTAAACGGCCCCTGAAAGGATTTGAAGGTTCGTTTTTGATGAATTTTAAGTGTGTTCAAAATCTTCAATTCGAGCCCTTATTGATAACACAACGATTAGGGATAGCGACGTTTGATGTGTTGTCGAAGGATGAAAACCCTTACTTGGTTTGAACGTTTTTTTACAATTATTTAAATAAAATATTGTCTTTGACTGATCCACTTGGTGGTGTCTCATTTTTGTTAAGTTATGAAGGCCGGAATCCGATGTAAATGTGTCAAATAGAGTCTAAGATACAACAGGATGTATTTCAAACATGTATTTTTAAAAACAGTGGAAGTTCTGAATGTGTATGGTTTATTATAACATTTATGGACGGCGTACGCATGACCCGAAATACTGACGATAACTGTACATCTGCAGATGTCCGAAAAAGGGCGCCAAGGTCTCCTTTTAAATCTGAAAATACATTATGAGTCGGTATACAAAGAATATAAATTACATAGTGTGAGCTACTACGAGATGAAAGCCGACTATATATTGTATGTATACTACGTTTGTTTAAACAAAATGAGATATTTTATTTACAAATTTAGCAATTTAATACAAAGCACATTTTTATACAGCGTCACAGTGCTTGTAAAATTATACTCGTAGCAAAAGGTCTTCATTTAAGTATTCAGCCAAGACGGTGCTTAGGATCACGGGTAACCAGTGTTACACGCTATTCTTTAGCGAGGTGAACTTGGACCGATGGCCATGTGGTTTGCCCCCAGACTTGTCATCCCAGCGATAACGTCTTACGGTCTGTACAAAACCACGCATCATAATAATTTTCGGGAACCGTCCTAATGCACAACACAACCTTACCGAAATCGACGAAGACAGTTTGATTAATAAATGTAACGTTATACATTACGTTATATTTTAATTGAAGTACCGATAAGCTTTTAGGGTTAAACTGTTGTTTGTGTTTCTGGTAACATCATCAACCGCATCTGCGGTCGTTCTGTCGTTTTCAGTACTTTGGCATTTAACAGATTGTACCATGTCATAATCAAATACACATGTAAAACCTTAATAATATGCTATCTATATATGCTTTTAGACAGCGTGTTTGTATGTGTGCAACGTGTAGTTTTTTCTCATGTTTTGGATTTATTTGAACGCAAAACTTTTTTCAGCAAAACTTTATATTTTTTATATCATTTATTTGTGTATGTGCATTTACGACACATATTGCAGTTCGTTGGAATATTATTTTTAAGGTTCAAAGCAAAAAGGGAAATATGACAAAAATGGAAACTGTTCTTCAAAACGTTTGCAATCGCCGTCTTTTTTTCACAGGAAGATGCATGTTAATAAGGCGGCAACCCATATAATACACGTGAAGATTTTGATTTCATCTTAGTGGCGCGGATCATTGATCTCCGCTTTAAGAGCATTGTTTTCCGATTATAAACGATATGTGTTGATTTGTATTATGAATACAGTTAATTCCTAACATTTTATCTACCACATGTTCCTGGAGAAAAATACCTTTGAAGGGGTGTGTAAACACATTTAACGTTCAGTCCGAAATATTTAAGATGTGAAGTTTGAAGTGTGTATACCTCGCAATAGGGGGTCAATTATTATTTCTAATTTATGTTTATTCATATTCATTTTTGTGATAATATAGTTGTTGTGATAGAATCGCGTTTCATTCAATAATACGTCGCCTTAGTGCATGCGTATTGTAAACAAAACAACATATGGAAATAAAAAGACAAATTGATTTTGAAATACATTGTCTTCATGTGAAGTTTTATATCTAACTATGAAAGGTTAAGGGCTAAAACTCTATACATTTCTTGCAAAGTTATAGTTTAACATAGCATGATGTTTGCAAAATTCTAAAATAAGGTACATTGTGTACCGTATTTATTTTAAACATTCTTCAACAAGTATGACATACAAAAATAGTACGTTGATAAGAAAGTTTGTATTTACACACTTCGAACATACTTGTATTTGCATATAATACAATGCAGCATATTTGGGCTCAATTATGTATCCATCCTCATGCAGCCATTACAAAACGTGAAAATGCTATCCACTATAACCAGATAACCGAACACAACGTCTGGGCTTGTGTGGTCATGAGATACCGTTAACTGCCTTGTTCTGATATCATATATCAATAATACACTTCATCATAGATATCCTATCGTATTTGTCACAAACAAGCACCTTTTTGATTTAAATTTTATAAACTCTAAATGTTCATATTGTACTAACAAGGCTGACTAGTGTGTCTTATGAAATTAATATAATGTATAATATAAGAATGTTATACCGTTCGTTAATAAACTCTATGCTGCAACACTTTATTGAATAGTTTACAAAACATAACTCACTAAGAAAATTAAATATTATTATGCAGGCAATATTCATGTTTGGTTCTCTGCCTACATATTCACATTTTGACGCGTGAACAAAGACTCTGCAAAATCGTAGCCAATTAAAGTTTTCAAATACGGAAATGTGTGTTGTTATTTTACAAATTTGAAACGCTTTAACATATTAGCCAATCTAATTTTGAATGAATAGTAATAGCTAGACCATAGAATCATGTTTTACAGTCTATCAGTTGGGGAGATAAATGTTTGTTAACAACTTAGGTTATGTGCACGAATTTCAAAACAAAAACGCGAATGAAATTAGCAAATGATGCCTGGTTTAAGTTTCCGTTTTGCAAGATCCTTGAAGTTTGATTGATGACAATTTTCGTTATCGTGTAAAAACAAAAACGGATGATCTCGGTGATCCGCAATGTCTCGGCAATAAATCAAAGATATGTCTTGGGTTTTGTACTTTGTGTATGTTATAAATATGAACGATATATTTTTTCAAATACTATTTTCTTGTCAATGCCCTAATAAACTATAAAAGCACATATAAATCAACACAAACCAAGCATCCAATGGGACCAGTTTGGCAGGGGGTCACTGGGTTGCGTTCGGGGGAGTAAATGTTATGACATGCAGTGTCTCGATTTGCATGCGACAATGTGAATACAGACACACATTATATATTTTGTTCGGCCCTTGATGAAATATACATGTGCAGTTTGGACAACTTAATTGTAAGTAGCACTTTTATTGTTAAAAAAAGTTGGATAACTTGTGTTGCAGAGGACTTCTATGTTTCAAAAAGGAGACAGTACTGTACGGACCAAGGGCTTTACGAGTTTAAACAGCAAACTATTGAAATATCACGCATGCACTTTCAAATAGAAAGATAACAAATATCTGCAAAACACATTGAAACGGCACTCCTTGTTAACAATATCATGCACATCAAAAAATGAAATGCAGTTAACAAACGGAATGTATTTAGTGGAAAATAATTAGACAATAAATAGAGACCTAAAGACAACACATAACACAAAAATAATGGTAGAGGGACGACCACAACTGAAGGTAAATGCCGTACTAACAATTCCGAAGCTAACACATACAAAATTCCAGTCGGTAAGAAAGACATCACTCTCTTTTTTTATAATTAACACAAACAAGTAACCATGCACACAATTAAGGCAGTTAGAACAAGTAAACTTGTATTTTTTCAATCCCAAAATAATAACATAATAAGCAGATAATATAAATCATAATGAAGCTAATTTCTGCAAAGATGATGAAGTCGTATTGTACTTACATAACACCATGAGGAAACACACACATCACTTTACATCACCGCACAATTTATCTTAATATCTCGATCGCCTTTATAGTGGCCGGTTTAATCAGATATGCACATTTTTCATTTGATGACGTGATTCACATGATAAATTGTGGGGTCATCTGATTGGAGAAGATAATCGTACACTACAGGTTACATATCAATAAATGATTAAGTGACCTCCGCTATCCATCGAACACAATTGCCAATTTCTAACATGTACATGTAATTAAGCATTTGTACATGTATTTTTTATGTACCTTATTTATGTAAAAAAAATTGTTACGCCTTCATTTGGAAGCCAAGTTAAAAGGTAAATTTATGATGTAATGACTAAAACAAAAGGTTTTGTCATAACAACATTTTAATAAAAACGCTGTTTTCGGTTGGGTGTGATTAAATATTTGTACAACATGATGTATAATGGTTATAGTGAAACGAGTGGATATCTACGAGCTCAATGACAATGATGTATCCACAAATCAGCGCCTTTTGGAAGCTCTTGCATGACATTTACTTTCACCCATATGGATCAGGCCGAGACCATTTAACGGACATATTGATGTTTGAATATATTAATATCCTATTATGGAAATAAATGGACTTGGTTTGTTGACATTTTGAAGCTGAAACAAACACTCTTCAAATATGATACTAATTAAATTTTAGAAATATGGAATAATTTCAAGAGATGTTAACATGAATTTTTTGAATGGTTAAGTCATCATGGTTATGTAAGAAATGCGAAATTTACGTATGTTACGAAAAGGGGAGTAAGTTCGTACATTAAGTTTGTCTTGTTAAACTGAACAGTACGAGAATGCGCCGTATAATTTAAACATTTGACAATAATTATGTTGATTTGTATATTAATTTTTTTTTTCTGTGAAGTACTAAGTTCTTTTTGTACTGTGAAGTATTGAGTATGTAACTAACGCAACGAAAAAGGATCAATTTGCTACATTGATATAAACGTGAAGGTTTTATAAGCACCACGTCAGAAATGAACCTCTTTGTCATCATCGCGGGATACCAAGTCAGCAGTGAAAATCATGGTCATTATGGCGGAAAAACAAAGCTAGAATTGCAAATCTTGGGCATAATCCAGGGACACAAAGTCAGAAGTACAAATCATGGCCAGCAACTCGGGAAAACAAGGCAAGAAGTGCAAATATGTTTAAATATGTATACGAACAGATCATCATATTACCCGATTGTGTAAATATGATAGTAATTTCGGCTGAATCATTGTAAATCTGTCTTACATCGCGCACGTCAATTACCTGAATGGGATTTTTGCAGGTGCTGTTAATTGTAACTCTATGCGTTTTTCTAAAGATGGTTCTAGCATTATGGACGACATGATAACATCTTCTTATTTGTTTCAATAGTATACATTGTTTTAAATGTCGAGAGAAATGATTATTGTTACCAAAAAACCCAATGCATACTTAGAATTCTCAAAAATATAACATCCTCCGGTTCTAACTTACATAGGCATACTTGTTAACCTTAACATAGTCAAAGTCAGAAGATGTTGTTGTTGTTGTCGTTTTATATGTTGTTGATTATTTTTATCCAAGAACACAGGGAAAAGTCTCGATTTGTTTTACTCTATACTATATATACTAACAAGGGATACACCTAGCCACAAAGTCAGTCGACACGGGTTTGCAACAATTATTTTTCTAAATTCACCCGTGAAAAAGCCTTTAGACATAAGATTTCGTGCGATTTCCGATGATATTTGAAAAAATCATTGAATTATTTCGCAGGCGTATTACTTTATCTTACCATTAACTTTGATTTCGTCTGGTTTTAAAACATATTGTTTTCTCGTTTATTTTGCACAGCTACAATCGCCATTGTTGTAAAAAACGCCACCGAAATATATTGCTTACCGGCTTTACGTATGACAACTACATACAAGCCGTGTATAGGAGATCATTGTAAACAACAACAACAACTATGGCCGACTTTTGAAAAGTTTACTGCAGTTGATGGTTAATAATTAGAAATATATAGTTTAAATCAACAAGTCATGAATAACACGCGCACGATCTTTTCACAAGGTTGCTACTTTATAAGTGCATATGGTATAACTGATACAAAATAGCCGCCTATCGATGTTTAACATGGGTTTTACGTGTTTACCTTGTGTTGAAACTCGTGTCGATTTTGATAGCTTTTACCTTTTTCGCAAAACGTCAGTCTTTTTATGAAAAAAACATCAAATATTACGTTACAGTTCGCATTTGTTTTATGTAATTGAGCTAAGATTAACAAAGAAAATAATTCGTTTTTGTTATTTTATCTGCTTTCATTGGAAAGTTGAGTTGTATGCCGTGTTAGTATATAAAGTATATAGTAAAAAAATCGATACTTTTCCCTGTGTCCATGAATGGTTCGGTGAATTCAGGTCCTGGTGTGAACTGACCTCCAAGTCAATAAGAGTATACGTGTGCGCTTTGGGATCAAGGCATGGATAGATGTTTGCATCAATTAATTTTGCATTTCTACATTCAGTTTTTTGTTCACTAGAATAACAAAAGTAGTATGTGTTTGAATGCTCAAGACTGTATTTTCATATATAATAAAGAAATAAATAAATTTGCCTCTGATTAACTTGATCAAGTATTCTCTGAAATTCCATCTCTATATTTTCCGATTCCATATCAATTCGATTGCCTGACGAGAGGTGTGTATTAGCTGTGTGTCGGAACACAAATTTTTCACCAACAGAGCAACAAAGCAATCATTCTCGTATCCCAAGATGAGTCCATCTGTCTAAATGAAGAGATGCGCCCATTTATTCATCTGATTCATTGTCCCGCTTTTTTGTAGTGTGTGGTCCAAGACGCGAACGGCCTAGAAATGATCGCATTGCATATCAGTACACAGACAACATTTGGACATCGATTTTTGTTTCTGCTAAACTGCGTGACGCTTAAGCCTAAAATTCCACAAAATGCTGTTTTAAACGAGAACATGAATACAAAGTTATAAGGGTCGTTCATTTTTTTCGCCTCGTCGAAATTTGGCATATACATGTATTCAAATAAATCGATGGATATTTAGTTAGATTAAGGCACACCATGACAAAATCCATAAGCCTTAATGGAACACAGTTAGCCAAAATTAAACTTGCACTAAAAGGGTATACATTCCAGGTTGCTTTGCATTTAATTCATAATGTATGTCAACGTTTTACCCTGAAAACAGGTTGGCACGTTTTTCTCATCCAGAAACCATAATATCTGCTGAAAGACTGTTGATTATCTATTTCCGAATACGGAACCGTTCAACTTCTCGTGCTGATGTTTATTGAAGTTCGCGAATTGTGTAGTTGTGTATTTTAATCTCTATTAAACAATACATCTAACAATATGTTTAGCATCGTTTATACTTTTTCTATGTGCTGTTTTTGCAAGCTACTATTGGTTGGTTGCTAAATACGCATGTGAAAAGTAGATAAATACATTTGTATAAGTTGGTTTTAATATTTCAGGGAAATGCCATCTGAGGCCCTCATACACATTTTCATTATCAATTCTCTCTTAAACTGGATTTAATTCGTTATTAATTTATGTTTAGTATCTTCACGACTGGGTTCCTGCCTATCGTGAATCGGGTCTTTAAAGGCGACCATCTGTCAACAATTTTGATATTCCCTGATGCGGCCAAACATGTCAAATATGTGTTTCTTTTTAAAGGATTGTCTTTAAACAATAATAAAATCTTTGTTTGAAAAAGGATATATTATTTTTTGACACGCGCCCTGTAAATGATCCTTTATTTATTCCCGGCTTAATTTGATACAAATATTTGAAGATTTCTGCAATTGTGTTTTAAATGGCTAAAAATACTCACAAAACACGCGAACGAACACACATATAACATCATTTGTTTCTTCTTTGTACCTGTTTTAATCTTTATCAGTAACGGTTTTAAATAATAAAAAGTACAATAGTACAATGTAGTAGTATGAAAAAGTCGGCCCACAATTTATGTTATTATTCGCACCAAAATAGTTGCTTCAGACTTAGATCGGAAAGCATTTCAATCATTTTAAAAGTCTGGCCTAATGTTTCACTTATTGGAAATATGCAAATTAAGATAGAACAAAGCGCTGTCCAATCATCTCGCCCAATGACGAATGTCATTTAAGGCACGCGATACAAATTGTCCAATTAATCGGGCCTATTTAATTTGCTGCGGAGTTTGTATCAATTTCCCATAGAATCTCGAGCTGTAACACTATCCAGTGACGCGAAATAAAGAAACACACAGGCATGAAAAGGCGCTGTTGAGTTTACCATTTGGATAAAGTATTGGTGAACTGGAAATCTGTCGGAGTAGGGAACGTAAACTGCAAAACTGTAAAGGAAATTACGGTGGCAATATTTTAAGTAAATAGACCAACATCAGTGTTTGAATGTTTAAAGATAACTTTTGTGAAAATATGGATTAACTGATGTTTCAGGTTGTAACATTAAAACCTTAGTTGCGTTATAATTATCCAAAAACCAATTTTGGATTTTTATATTTAAAATGTATTGTTAAATTGGCATATTGGTAATACAAAAACACTTTGATTTGATTACCGGTGGGGCCGACATTATTCGAATGAATAATAACGAACCACAAAATCCAGAGGATGTATTTACTTCACAGACATCAACATTTGCTAAGAGTTTCTGCAATGATTTAGACAGATTTGGTCAAGATCCGTGCCAGTCAGTGATTGGTGAGAAAAAAAATGTGATTTTTTGGCATGCTGCAATAAACGGAAGACTTGAACGTAGCTATCCACCTTTATCCCATTAAATTATTGTCTTTATAAAAAAACAGTATAATGATGAAAAATATAGTTTGACCTAAATGTGTTAGTCTCATTGAATTAAAATGTATAAAATAACTATTATTATTATTATTATTATTATTATTATTATTATTATCATATTTATTATTATTATTATTATTAGAACAAATTTCTAATTACTTTTCAAGTGGAAACAATGTTTTCTTTAAACGTTAAGAAAGTTTGAATTTTGTTAGTCCAGACGATACTGTGCATTTCTAGTCAGCTGTATTAAATGTCCTTTTCATTATATTTCAACGGTTTTATTGTAGCAAAATATGCGCGAATTGTGTGTTCAGAAAACTTGTATTTCACAAAACAATGTCACTTTTATTTTAATAAACAATTTCATTGAACTTTCAGAAATACTGTCATGGCATTATGCTCCGTTTTATGCGGAAACACTTTCACACTTATTTTCCTACTTTGTCTGTAAAAAAACAAGTCGCGGGTTGTAGTATAATTGAGAATAACCCATGATTTAACTTCATTGTGAATATAGGAAAGAAGCCGCAGTTTGTGTTCAAAAAGGAATTATACAAAGTTTAGCTAGTGGAACACATTTTCATTTTCGACTGCGCATTAGCAAAGGCTTTATTTGGTCTGACACTCTGGTGATCAACCCAGAGAGCTGGTACCTTAAAATGTAAATTTCGGATGACAAACACTTCAACTGATATTATGTTATATCTTTTACAACCTGGCACATGTCTGATAAATGGAAAATCCCGTCAGAATCACACATACACATGCATTAAATCGATGGTTTAAGTAAACATTAATGTTTTTGAAGCATAATGAGCATACACAAAAAAAGCTTACAACGTTTACATAATATATAGTCTATCAGCCAGATGGGTTGAGGTGTACCACTCAGGGGTGCAAAACAACACCTATCTTACTTGATTGTATACTCAATGTAAAGAAACAAAATGTGTGATAACAATCTCAGTTGGGTAGCTATAAGTTATTATTGAGCTGTTTCTATTAGCTCAGCAGATTAAGTCCATATATCAAGAAATCTTTCAGTATGTGATACAAGCACCAAATTTGGCACATATACTCTTCAGTTACTATAGATTTGATGAAGCACGTTAGCCAATAAAAAAAAACTCAAAATGGCGTCCGTTTTCAAGATGGCCGCCATCAGGATTAAAATGAAAAAAAAAATGAAAAAAATTCCCTGAAAGGTTTTACTGCTGTGAATATTACTTGATTTGGATTTCGTACACAACAATTTGACTTGTTTGAATTTAAATTCAGAGATTGTTTAAGTTTAATATAGTACAAAAATCCTACATGGCGTCAAAAATGGCCACCAAGATGGCAGCCAAAACCTATTTATGATCATAACTATGTAACTATCCACTTCAATTTGATGAATCGGATGTCTTTACCCAGGTTTCAGGTGGCAAAGAACACATTTATATCATTAGACAAAGTGTAAGCTAATAAGGTCACAAAAAAATCCAACATGGCGTCCAAAATGGCCGCCAAGATGGCCGTCAAAACATA
>VMBQ01011228.1:6477-28716 GCA_007657795.1 Dreissena rostriformis | reverse complement strand
GCATAGATTGTTAGGCATTTATAAATACAATATGTTATAATATTACTCGGTATTTTAGGCACAATAGCAAATCGTCTGTCCCTTCTAGCTGATTTATTCACATATACTTCATACACAAACAAATCATGGAATAAGGCACAAGCGCAAATATATATATTTGGAACAGCTGTTCATATTAATTACAATAATAATTGTATAATAGATTGTTGATAATTTTAACAGATGTACAGATGTACAGTTTTACAATGTTGACAAACTATATTGATGACAATGTTTGGATTTCGTATATATTCATGTGTTAGTATTTTTTCAATAACAACTTATTGACAAAAAATCATTTCAACATCATTAATCCAATAGCGATGACGATTCGTTTCATGAACTAACTTGAAAAAAGAAAGAAAAACAAGAACAGAAAAGAAAGTTATTGCTACGATTCGACAATTTTACTGTTTAAAAGCGAATAAAAAATGGGATCAATATTAACCCATACACTACATGAACTCAAGTGTATTCTGCGACAACCTTTAAAATGGACAGCTATTAATGAAAATAAAACTTGCTTATTTCGGATGAATATAGAGTTGTTCATTAATTTAAGCTTACAGTATCTAAGAAATTGAGGTTTGTAATTCTTTACACTCTACAAAATAACCTTGATTAACTGGAAGACAATGTTTCAAGTTAACAAACGAATTAGGGAATTCGTTTTGCGACTTTTGACAAGGGAATGCATGGATGTTCACTTCACAATCACTATTATATTTAAAGAGTAGAGACTACAGCCTGAGCACGGGTAAAACCTGTTGAAAACAACCGCGTACTTTACTATGAGTCTATTGTGAACTTTATTTTAGTGTGTTTTAGCGGTTTACTAAGAAACATGAGTTAAACTAAGCGACTCTCAAAACGAACCATGAAAGCAAATTTAAAAAAATTAGTAATATTATCATAAGTCCAAACACTTTAAACGAATTCAGAAGGGTTATTGAAAGACCGATTAAAGTACGCGTATAAAAAAACGTTGTATAATTATTGTTTTGATGATAAACCGATCAAATTGACAGTATGGCTTTTGTTTCAGATTATTGCTGCATATCACCATTTTAATCTTCACTATCCAATTCAGCAACTATGTTATAATCTTGAGTATGAATATAATACAAACATTATATTGCAGATGTTGCAAACATTAACTTAGTAATGCAATCTATACTACTTCGTTTTGTTACTACGTAAAAGAACATAGTGAATATGTATATGTTATTAATAATTGATTGATGTGTTTTATGCTTTTATTATGGGCCGAAAGCTTGGTCATACAAATAAACCAATTACCATTGTCCCTGTTGTGTATATGTGCGCTTATGAGGATCAGCTGTTTCTACGCCTGAATTAAAATTAATATGTGTTTGAAATATGTGGAAGCATGTATCCCAATGAAGAATTTGTTATTAATTATAAAATGAATACATATAGAATGTTACATGACTGAACTGTATTTAATATGTATTGCTTATGAGGATCAGCTGTTTCTTCGCCTTAATTGAAATATAAATGTGTTTGAAATATGTTGAAGCATGTATCCCGCGGAAGAATTTGTTATTAATTGTAAAATGAATACATATTGAATATTACATGACTGAAGTGTTCGTCTGCTACATTTTGATTATGTTAATTATAATCGTAAAATAATCCTATAATAATCATCTTTACATTGTTAACCAACGGTACCCGTTGGTTGTTAATGTTCAAAGTTTTAGCCACAAATTATCCCATAGAACGCTTTATTCCTAATAAAATGCAAAATGCTGCTACCACTTGGTCGTTTTTTTACACCTTTGTTGTCATTCGCCCCCCGAAAGCGTTACCGAAACTAAACTTTGTATTTAGCGAAAAACAATAAAGGATTGTTTTTATCGGTTGAAGGTCGAACCTATTTTTGTGTATTATGTCAATTATCTTTATTACATAAGTTATTGCACGTACAATTCATCGACTCTATGTAACACTACAGACAAAACATGTTCTGTATTTATGAACTCAACGTTAAATACTACCATGCTATGGAAATCTTTATTTATCTGCAATTGTATATTCCAGAAATAGAAATATTTTCGTATTTGAATGACTTAGTTTAAAATACTGGAATAAATGTAACACGTTACACGTTTTTATGATATGCAATAAGTTTAACCAAAGCTACACGAACACAACTTAATCATTAATGTTAAGGTGCTCTCAGACTCGATATCCTAAACAATCAACTCGATTCCCATTAATGTGTCACTTAAGGCACAAGCAGGCATCGATCAAACGCTAGCGTTTCCACTCGGTCGTTGATTGTACAAATGTGTAGTCATTCGCTCCTGACAGCGCTATCCAAATTAAACTGTGAACACCTTTTATTTAGCGAATAACAATACAGGATTAATTTATCGAGTCACGCAAAGTCTAAAGTCATTAAAGGTACCGTTAATAGACTCTATGTAACACAACCGACAAAACATGTGCTGTATTGTATGAACTTTACGTAAAATAGTACCAAGTAATCTGTTTACCCGAAGCTAAACGAACACAACCCGATCATTTAAGTTGAGGTCCTCGCAGGGCCGATAGCCAAAAAAACAACGCGATATCCATTAATTTGTCACTTCAGGCACAAGCAGGCATCGATAACACGCAAGAGTTTCCTATAAATACTGTCAACACTGTTGTTTTCATCCAACATATAACTGATACTAGTGACAAGGGTAAGTTTTTAATTTACTTTCGTAAATTAAACGTTATTTAAGCATTTCAATACTTGTACTGAAGTATAAGTGAGTTTCAAATATGACTTATGTTGTAAAAATGAAAAACATCCAAAGCTTATCTGAATTAAAATAAATATTTAATAAAATTGAATACATTTACAACTTCACAAATGTTAGAACATAAGTAATACTACATCTAATAAATGTTCACGCCGTTTTAAGACGCTTGTTATTTAGGTGTGTTTTGTATAACATTCATGCATTTATCGTCAGATACGTTTGAATGAAGAACAATCTATAATAGAATCCAGTATTATCGCAGCAGCCAGCGGGAGCAGTTTATCTTTGTTATATTTGTTAATGTATTATGGTGTTTTATTTAAGGATAAGACGTCTATTATTCATCATGAAAACCACACTGTTATGTATCGTGATTGTTTCTGTCGTCGTTTCTGTGGCGATAGCTGGAAAGGGTGAGTTTGACATTATTTAATAACTCTTAAACATTTTATGATGATGTCTCCATGAATATCATATATTTTTAATACAGGACATGTACCGAGTTGCTATTTCGGTGCCATTTGTTTTGTTCTTTTTATTGATTCCCACTGTTGTTTTACATGTAAACATAGCTTACAGGGACATTTTTGCATCAATACAACCTCATAACTATATTTATGTGAAGCTATTTAAGAAATATTAAGATCGTCATAGTTAACTATACATTCACGTTTCTGTATTAATGCATGTACCAAGAAAACATATAACAGAAAAACAGCGATATTAACGATTTTTTTTTCATATTTTGTTGAATGTTAATTCAATGAAATCCATTCACAAACAAAAGGAATGACCCCATTGTTTTAACTTCATATTAATGCACCTGTACTTCACGTACGGCTTTCATGGCACACTCTTCAACACGCCATGACATATTGGATATGATGTCCGCATGGCGACCAGTAGGTAACGGGTTCAATGTCCACTGTAGGTGCGTTGTTTAGATCTCCCTAAAAGATAAAAAGTACTGGTTCCACCCAGGAAACGCAATCGAGACCTTTTCAATAAGATATAGACTGTCGATGAAATCGAGCTTAAATAGATATGTTTAATACACTCGTATATGCTGATATTATGCGTGTATATCCCGGTTTATCGTGTTTAGGGTGTGGCAAGAAATATCCTGACGGTTCAGTGTTCCTTGACGATGACTGTAACAAGTGCCACTGCCTCGATGGGCTCGTAATTTGCGAGCTTATGGATGGATGTATCACTCCTGGATGTGAGTCGATTAGAGATTACTATGCAACATTCCACTGTCACTATGAGCTATTTTTTTTAATATACGCTACGTTTACTCTAGTGTAGTAACCCATGCTTAAAACACATGTAAAAATTGGATATACAATGTTACTTTTTATTTGATAGAAAATGATATGAATATGTACTGTAATTTAGAAATTCCTACACCAAGATCATTTGCTGTTAATATAGAAGCAATTACACATGAATTTTACATCAATAGCTGGCTTCGACGAATTAATAACGATTTAGGTCCATCTGGCCGAGGACGCAATAAAGTTAGGTTGTATAAATTGTTAAAGTCTTGTTATAACGTAGAACATTATTGTACTCTTACTTTACCATTATATCATCGTTCTGCGTTTAGCAAATTTAGACTTGGTGTTGCACCAATTCGTATTGAAATTGTGAGTTATGAAGGGCTTATAGAAGAAATATAACATGCCAATTTAGTGTTAGTCAAAATGTAGAAAATGAACTTCATGTTATACTTGAATGTTAAATATATAATGACTTAAGAGATAGTTTACTCTCGAAGCCAATTGTATGCAATTCTGAGTTTCCAAACTTAACAAAAATAGATCGATTTATTGACTTGATTAAACTATGTGCCTTAACCTTTCATGCACGTTTAAGAGGACAACACTTTTTACTTTGTAAATAATGTCATATATGTTTTAGTGTAATATAAAATATAAGTTTATGTAAATGTAGAAAGTCAGTGCTAATCAGTTCATTTCTGATGATATTCGATTTTTGAAAATCTATTTTATTTGCGCGCTAGTGCTCCAATTTACAGCAATTGGAGTCTTAACTTTGATTATTTTATCGCAATTTTGTTAAAAGAAAGAGTATCACTTATTTTCTATCTCTTAGTATTGTAAATAGAGATAATAGAAGGATATCATATATAATGCTATGCAAACTTTTGCAATATCTCAACATATAGCTCAACACTATGAGCGGCTATATACATAATGTTTTAATGTAAATACGTTTTACTGTTATAAATATGTAATGTATGTATATAAATGAGAATAAAGAATGACACTGCGTTTCCCTGATCTACAACAGTAAAAACTCGTATATTCATGTTTGACAGTTTGACAGGCAAGCTGATGAAAAAACGTATCATACCCACGACCTGGTAAAAGCATTAGAACCCATTATGTTAAACTACTTTTAAATGGTTTTGTCCTACACACCCTTGTCAATCATTTGGAGTTATGCCTCAAAGTAAAGACTTACGCTAGAACTAGCTAATCAGGAGCAAGAGCATCAGGGTTATCATATTTGCTTTCTTTTCTGTTCCTTTGATTAGATTTGACACACATGCCGTGTTACATTATTCCTAATTACAACTAAATGACATTAAAAATTCTAAGTTATAAAATGTTCTACAAGTGAAATTAAGATAAATTATCCAAGCTCGTGTACGCCACGATCGTTTGCATATAAGATCATACAGTTTTTATTCCTGCACAAAACATTTTTGGCCTCGTTTCTTACGTTATACGTTGAACTGGTCTAGAAGGAAATAACCAGGTTTATATATATATATATGTATGTCTTACACTTATAACCGCCTTATTTCAGTTTGCCAATTCAACACGATCAAATACAATGTTGGCGAGGTCGTGCATCTGGAAGACTGCCACAAATGCGAATGTAAAGAGGACGGAAAATTGCTCTGCACCAAGACCTGTGATTATTAGCACTACAGTTGAATAAACGCCGCTACTGTTGGACCCCCTAATTGCAATGTTATGAGCTAATTTCAAGTGTGATGCAAGTAAAAAAATAATAAAACACAGCTTCTCATTGGCACTAATTTGAAGTTAATTGTAATGTCCAAAGCTGATGTTGATTGTCCTATATGAATAGTAATTTCTCTGTGAAATCAGATATGTCATCCGGAATAAACTGCAAATTTAAGCAATTTATGTTTTTATTAACTTTGTTATATTTAGTTTTTATCCACCGGTTCGGTTATCTCGTTTAAACTGCGAATGCATTCTTTAATGACGGCAATTTTTCATGCTTTATTTTCTGATACCTGAAGTACTGTTTCCTGCTACAAAACTACACGTAGAAAGTGTAACATACACACTGGTTGTATTTAAAACTTAGTTAAAATCATGGACTTTTAGGTTATGGTAACTGAAATTTAGTCAGGTCAGTCATTTTAAAAAATCTAAAAGGTACTGGCCTATCTGCTGATCTAAAATGCAGGATGGCAGATAAGACAAATTTGAGGGTTCTAACATCCCGAAATAATTCTACATTACTGCCTTACCCAATAGTAGTATTGGATTAAACGGGTAACTGTACTTCGCGTAAAATTTATATTGTTTTCATTACAATAAAATATTGCAATGTTCCGTGTTAAATTGAATATATTTTAATCTTTTCTGTAAAACGACAGACTATTGGCCTTCATTCTATCTTCAATAACACAACTTTTCTGAATGGTTATTATTGTGCACAAAATTAAAATTTTAGTTATCTGATATTTATATTTATCGATTCAGATGAGATTTTAAATTGATATTGGCAAAAGTTAATTTACGCTAATGACTTTCGTCACTTGTGTTGCAATAACAAAGACACAAAAACGCTCGCTAAATGAAACGCTAACATTATGTTTTTGAAATGCCAGATGATACTCAAGTGCTTATGGCGAAAATTGCAACAGGTGACACTTGTTTTGAATAGATGTCAACAATAAACAGCCATATATCCACTATTCGAGATTAAGTTGAACATGAACACAATTTTAAACAGTGTACTTAATTTATTGTTATTTCAAACAATCATTATAATCATACCGAACACGATTATAACAGCTTGCTTGACTGAACATTTTGTAAGCCGATACGCTACCTGTAAGCCTAAATGCGAACAGGGTTACCTAACGCACAACTTTATTGATTGAGTGTCGTAGAAGTCGAATTGCTTCTTAAAACCCATTTATGGCAAGTGGACTCTCCCATCCTTCTAAATTGGATCAATTTATTTCCAAAATTAGAGATGTCTGGTATATTTATTTCTATTTTTAGAATATTTCTCCGAGAAATTCCTTAAAACAAACAGCGCAGACCCTGGATCTACGCTGTTTTCCTAGGCCTTTTTTGTAGACGCTAGGCATAAATGTGTTAACAAACGAGTTGTATTTTTCTTGAAATTCACAATACAGCAATCTGTAAATAGATATAATATGGACATGTTGATTAAATCAACATTATTATGTTCAACACTTAATCATTTTCCTCACTTATTTTAAATGTCTTACTTCCAACGCAATTCAATAACGTACTGTATCGGCCTAAATCATCGGCAACATTTTACTTATTACTATATATAAAAGACTTAAATGGAATCAACAATATGAGGCTAATACGAAACCGGATTGCTTACACATGAAAGTACATAACTGAAACGAAGAACGTATGTCCGTTTATATTTATATAAACGCAATGAGAAAGAAAAAAATATTAATGTTGAACACACCTATAACATATACACATTTTAAATAATTATCAACAACACAACCTAGTGCCCAGTGTACAATAACTTAATTGAAATTGAGCAGAACATGTAATATTTATATAAGAAAAACGTGTTTTTTAAACGATATGGTTCTTGTTATGTATGTAGCCACAAAATCGGTGTTAAAACTATTTAGAGCTGATATCCTTTGCTATGCGTAAACTGTGTTGTTAAGTTAAGCATCTTATTGTCGGAACCAATTCACGTATATCAATATTATGAAAAAAAAACTAATGTCCGGGGTTTCAGAAAATGTAGGACCGATTTATCGAAGGTGTCCAAATAACGTGGGAACCAATCTATGCCCTTCTCAAAATAAGCATATGAACAATTTTCTGTAGGAAAAAAATGTCCGGATACTGAACATATATTAAGAATATTTTATTTTTTTAAATAATGATGGCGAGTGTCATGCTGATTCTGATTGTTTATTACGAAACCGATGATGACAGCGGTGATTATAACGAGGATAGAACTGTCTCATTGAGGATGTACTAGGCACAACCAAAGTGCGAGTGTTTCACTATTCATATTATAATATAAGTACTAAAGCAACGCACGGTTGGGTTTACACCAAAGTGCGGTACTAAAATGTCATCTGTAAACACAATAGCGAACAGCTGCGATGCCTTCAGCGCGTTGAATTATATATTATTATTGTAATGTATCGTCAGACGGGAAATCCATGAATGCATTTGAAAACACTGTTAACGGTCAGATGAGACGTTACCCTTTGGTTATTTGCTGTACACATTAATAATAATGTACCGTCAGATAGCGTAATATTGACTAAATTTTCCAATACACGTTATAGTCACCGTTTGTGTTCTGCGATTTATCGACAATTAGACCCAAAATCCATTAAATGAAGGAAAATTACAAATGAAGTTAAAAAGAACACCAATTTGTTCATCAAACAGTATAAAGTTCATTAATTATTTTAATTATAAATAAATGAAATACATATATTGTAGCATTATTCGATTGAACAAGGACGTTAACACATCGACACAGTTTTCTTTGATGTTTAGTTTGCTTCTTGAATTAAAACACAAACTCTTTCCAATTATAAATTCCAACTAATCTAATCAACAAAATACCTGTAACACCCTAAATAGGCCTCATCCGTTGCAATTATAAATTGTGATACTACATCCCTGCTTGTGTAGTGTGTACTGACTTACTTTATAATACAAAAAGTGACTGTTTATATACCCATTACACACAATACGTTAGTATGTAATATAAGGAAAAGTCCAGCTTATAAAGGAAGGAGTGTACCAAATAAATTGCATGTTGGCATATACATTGACAGCACATCAGACTGGGTAAATTAATTAATAACTTGTAATAAGGCCGCACCATTAAATCATTGTTTTTGTTAACATAAGGCCGCAGCATACAATTGTTAACTAGATAATGTTATTACGTCAAAGATAAAATAATTCAACAATTATAACAAATACATAAATAAAGAACTTAATTTGTTTTCAATAAAGAGTATCAAGTTAATTGAAAATACTACTACTGCTGCTTCAGCTAATGCTACTGCTACTGATACAGCTATTACTACTGCTACTGCAACTGGTACTGGTACTGCTACTGCTGCTTCCACTCCTGATGATGATGATGATGATTTTGATTAATGATGATGATGATGATGATGATGATGATGATGATGATGATGATGATGATGATGATGGTGATGATGATAATGATGATGATGATGATGATGATGATGATGATGATGATGATGATGATGATGATGATGATGATGATGATGATGATGATGATGATGATGATGATGATGATGATGATGATGATGATGATGATGATGATGATGATGATGATGATGATGATGATGATGATGATGATGATGATGATGATGATGATGATGATGATGATGATGATGATGATGATGATGATGATGATGATGATGATGATGATGATGATGATGATGATGATGATGATGATGATGATGATGATGATGATGATGATGATGATGATGATGATGATGATGATGATGATGATGATGATGATGATGATGATGATGATGATGATGATGATGATGATGATGATGATGATGATGATGATGATGATGATGATGATGATGATGATGATGATGATGATGATGATGATGATGATGATGATNTTTTTTTAACAGTTTCGCGTTGTCTTTTCTTCTGTCTGATGTGTCTTCAAATCTATTTCATCAACCTTGACTTCCCTACTCTTTCTTTCTAGATAACGCACATTTACGTCAATTGTTGCTTTTTTCAATAAATTGAACTGTTAAAATACATGTATACTACCTTAAGAAATGTTACACACTTGCTTGCTTGACTTTGAGAAAAACACGCTTATCTTCGATGCAGTTCATTGGTACATTACATGTAGTAAACATTTTGATACCTAGCTGTCTGTCAAGTTCCTTGTCTATTTTTTTTTAACAGTTTCGCGTTGTCTTTTCTTCTGTCTGATGTGTCTTCAAATCTATTTCATCAACCTTGACTTCCCTACTCTTTCTTTCTAGATAACGCACATTTACGTCAATTGTTGCTTTTTTTAATAAATTGAACTGTTAAAATACATGTATACTACCTTAAGAAATGCTACACACTTGCTTGCAAATACTGCGTATGGAGAAGAACCCTATACGATCTTTATCTTTCGTTCAAATCCTTTTTGGAACAAAATGACTCATTTGTAACTGCATACTCTATGCAAATGTATACAATTTTTCTTTCGTGAAATAGAATATGTTTAAACTAATATATTGGATCCAGTACTTGGAGCGATTACAATTGATCTCAGCGTACCTCATAATGTATATTGTTATAGTCTCATTAATCTGCTGAAATAAGTTCACGCAAGCAACCGAACGCAAAAATAGAAATAAAACCAAGCATATAATTATGCTTAATGAAGTTCACGAGTCCCTAGTCGTTGGTGAGCTATTACACGAAGTTTAGTTATTGCCAGTTCAATAAATAAGTTGTTGTTTCTTAATGGAAATTACAGGCAAGCTATGTGTTAGATGATTACGAAGGCTAGTATGTCTATTTGATACAGCTTCAATGTTAATACAGTATTATACTTAAATAAATTGGGAAATGCATTAAATAAGTAGTTTAATGAAGTACGCACACAGCCATATTAAAACAATGAAACACAAACCAAACATGGTGGTATACGATACTTAAATGGACCTTTTATAGATTTTGGTATGTATTAAAATTTGTCATGAAATGCTTTAAATTGATAAATTGAAAACATTGGCAATATAAAGCTCCATTAAAATTCAAGAATAAAATTAAATAAAGAACAAAAAGTAATCCGCAAATGGGCTCGAACCACTGACCCATGGAGTAAAAGTCTAACGCTTAGAAAACTCGCCTTTCGGTGCTTATACAGTGAATGGCGTATTTTAAACTTTATATAGGCAATCCTCGTAGTGTCACAAAACCTAACGATAACAACAGAACTCTCAATATTATTCAATCATTTTGCGTTTCCACGCTTTAAAATTTTCAGGTTTGCAAATCGTCAAAAGATGCATATGATGGATATTTTAGAGCACGGTAAATGTTCATAACTACAACGAAAATTTGCGAATCTAAAAACATTCTTTTCAAGTTTGGCAAATTTGCCAAAACTCGAAAAGGTCCCTCTAAACTAGCAGCAGATGTCATATACAATAACCAGCATTATTAATCTTTAATTGTTTTGACACCTAAATAAACGACGGCTGCAACACGTGTTCCTGTCAAAGTAAACTTTAAATCAGTGCCAACTAAAGCAACACGCTGTTCTGATAGGTAATTTATTTATCAGAAGCTAAAAATTAGACGGGTTATATAATTATCACTTTTTTCTGGCATGTCAACTAAACTGTCACATGTGTCAAAAGCAGGCACTGTTTGCACTAGTGTATTTGCTATATATTCCTGTGAATGTTTATATCCTGTATTCAAAACAACACAGAAGTCACTGACTAAGGTACGTGTTTATTTTATTAAGTTAATTATGTATATGATAAGCATGTTGTTTAGTGAAAAATATCACATTTATGCACATACTTCACACATATTGTACGCTACAACATCAACGACAACACATATATTGGCGGTATTTGATATGAATATAAGCTAACAAGCTAACTAAACATGTTTTTACAAAAAAAAAACATTGTTATAAATAATTAATCATTGTAAACGTTGTATGTACGACAAAAAATCATGTCTTATTGAACAATTCTTATTCCCTTTATCAACATATATTATTGATATTAGATCACGTGGTACAAAACGTAACATTTGTACATTAAATGGAGTAAACGGTTTGATACTAGCTGTCTGTCAACTCCATTGTCTTATTTTTTTCTTTAACAGTTTCGCTTTGTCTTTTGTCTGATAAGTCTTCACATCTATTTTATCAACGTTGATGAACATACTCTTTCTTTCTAGATAACGTACATTTACGTCAATTGTTAAACTATTGTGATATATTTTACTGTTAAAATTCATTCCTGCTGCCTAACGAAATGTAACACACTTTCTTGCAATTACTGCGTATGGAGATGAGCCCTATAAGATCTTGACCTTACGTTCTAATCCTTGTTTGAACAACGTGACTCAGTTGTAACTGTATATGCTATGCAAATAGATGCCAT
This sequence comes from Dreissena rostriformis, assembly GCA_007657795.1. Taxonomy (NCBI): domain Eukaryota; kingdom Metazoa; phylum Mollusca; class Bivalvia; order Myida; family Dreissenidae; genus Dreissena; species Dreissena rostriformis. The sequence continues at coordinate 16,437 of VMBQ01011228.1, read as the reverse complement.
GTTTTTGCGTGAAATGATAATTGTTTCAACTAAATTAAACGTAACGAATAAATGTTAATAAAATACTATATAAAATATAAGTTTTCAGCAGAGTTGTGTTATTATTTGTTTTTTTTTCAATTTCAGGAGAAAGCAAAAACTATTCGTTATGAACTCAACTCTCGCAATTTCCATAATATTGTGTGTCGTCGTGTTTGCCATTGCTTTTGAAGGTAAGTTAGTTTAACATGAGTTAATTTTTTTCATTCCTAACAGATTGGGTCAAAACAATTTTAATGCAAACAGATCATTTCCCCGATGATTCCAATCCAGGTGATTAGTACATTTTTCTTAACTGTCAAAAACAAGAATACTTTCACGGGTGTTGACTGTGTTATGTATATACTAGAAACGCTTTAGTAAGTTTACTTCATGATTTTTTCTAGCCTTTCTAAAATATACATATGGACATTAGTCATTATTACTAATGATCTACTGGTATAATGCTCTTCTCATTACCCTAGATTCCACTCGTTCGATCCCTCAATTCTAATTGCTAACGGAGTAATTTATTTTACGTTGTTTACTTTAGTTTTTCATGAAATGTTATTGTTTATCTATACAAGTATGATTCTCATATACTGTTTTATGTAAACATTAATCTACGTATAAAAATACACAAACACTTGATCGATTCAAATCGACAAATTTAGTTAACGTCTCTCGGGACCGTTTGGTAAAGTTGCCTTTGTATAATTTAATCATTATGTTGAAAGAAATTCATGCACAGTATTAAATAATTTAAAGTAATAAAGGACATTTATTTAAACGTGAAACACATAATTATGTTCAGATATCCGAACAAGAACCATTCATTTTAAAACAAACTACTTGATTCCTATGTAAACCATTCGTCAACTGACGATTGATTGAAAAGGCCATGGAATGCTTATCAGTTACCGTCCCCACTGGGGAAAACTTGCAGGTGTACTTGTACACAAAAACACACTCAATCGCGCAAGAGTGTTATTTATTTTACAGTTGAGATGAATGGGCTATCAAATCTACAAAAACAGAAAATTAAGCGTTATAAATACAATTTTTCAAATGTTTTGTTTTTAATAATTTCAAATCGCCTTGCCGATTCCAACACGTTTTATCTTATAAATTGGACAAACGAAAACAAGTCCGTGAATTGTATTAATACATTTACATATAGAATTGGGCATTTGAAAATAATATACTTGTGTTTTTAGCATACATTAGTTTTCGATGTGATAACGAAACTCATATTTTAATGTTAATAATATATATGGTCGCGAATATTGTTGTGTTTTATTTGAATTATAGTTTATTAGTCGAATATCGATGTGTTTCCTGTTTCTTTTTTTATATTAAAAATTAAATAACAGAACCCTTTTTTTTTTAATATGAGCATCATTTAAATGAAAGTGTTATTTAAAACTAACGATAATTTTTGAACATGCAAAATGTACGATTTTAATGGAATGCTTTAACAAAATGTTTTGTTCTCAATCATAAAACTAAACATGAGTATGAACGAGAAAAGAATAATACAATACATACAGTTTAAATGATAAAACAAATCAAATGTTGTCTACGTCTTTAAAATACATATTGACCGTAAATAAGCTGATGCAGGCAAGTTTACTCGTATTTGATGCAGAACCAAAATGTGTGTTTCTGTGTTGTAAGAACCATTTTGCCCATGAATAGTTTCTTCGAATTAACAAACAAAACGCATAAAACTCTTATATTCGTGATATTCTGATACCACCCTTCTGAACTTTTATCAAAGTTGTTTGTTCATCAATTTTAATAGAGTAAGCTCCTATATACTCACTATAAGATCGCATATATATATATGAGCCACGCTCTGTGAAAAGGTGGTTTACTGCATTTGCGTAAACTGCCTTCCCTGTGCGGAATACACAGGCTAATCAGGGAAGACACGTTCCGCTTTTATGCTATTTTTCGTTTAAAGAAGTCTCTTGTTAGCCAAAATCTAATTTAGGCGGGAAAATCGTCCCTGATTAGCTTGTGTGGACTGCACAGGCTAATCTGTGACAACCGTACGCATACAGAGCGAGGCGCATATGTTTTTATCCCCACGCTTTTTAAAAAGCGTGGGGATATTGTGGTTATCACCGCCGTCCGTCCGTCCGTCTGTCCGTCTGTCCGTCCGTCCGTCTTGGCCACTATCTCCTCCTACACTATTAGCACTNATTCACTTCTAATTGATACTGAATTTCTCTTATGACAATACGGTCAATCTCAACTATGCATGACCCCATTACCAACCCTGGGGCACACCTAGGTCAAACATTCGGCGTGGGGATACGCGTCGGCCTCCGCGCCATTTCTAGTTTGTTTTATTTTAGCGCCATGCAAAGACGAGTTTGGCAATGAATACCAACACGGCACGACGTCCTATGACGCAGAACTCTGTAACAGGTGCTTCTGTCACGATGGCATACTTGCGTGCTCACAGATGGCCTGTTTAGCGCCGCCGCCTGCGGGAGGTGAATACTTGTTATATAAAAACACAAGCTTCCCTTGTCACACATTGCTCATATATAAATTATACTCAACCTGCTGCACGAAAATGAGTGTCATTTTATTGGGAAACAAATGGATGTATCTTATCTGCCATACTTACTGAGTACAACCGAGGGCTCTAGATGCGGAATGGCAATTCTTTCCCGTTTAATTAACATAACATACATTTGCAAGAAAAAACTATCAGAGGGTTTGGACTAAAATTGCCATGGTATGATGTTGATTGATTTAACTAAAACAAAAAGCTCATGCATAACACCAGTAAATATGTTTATCTAATACGTTTTATGTAAGCCAGAGTGGGAATAGAACCGGGTTAATTTTATATACACTTGGAGACTTTTCTAATGCATCACTACAATCATCTCAATATAGCTCCCTTATTTTTGAACGGATTGTGTTGAAATTTAGACCAAGACTAATTCAAGACATATCTGATAATTCCTGAAAATTTAATTGAAATTGAAAAACAACAAAATATAAAACTTAACAAATTAAAAACTTAACTTCAAAAGTCAAATTAGCAAACTCGTACAACGTTAAATAAAAACAATGTAGAAAGTTAAACGCATAAACTTACACGTCTTAATAACTGACCGGCTTGCAACATGCCGATTGAGCCGTTGCGCTCGTAAATATTTATACGAGCCATATTGTTTTTTTTTGTTGTTTTTTTTTTAAATTAATGTTATGTTTTTCTTGTGTAAAAACTCACCTAGAATGATGAAATTGAAGTTAAATTGGAATATCATGTATTTCGCGTTTTTCTACACTTGGTTACATTTCTAACGCAACACTTTTATAACCTACATATCTCAGTTATGAGTAAATATTTTTATTTAAAATTGCACATGTGATCATTTGACTACATTATGTGCAAGCTAACGATAAAATCATTCATCCGTGACGATAGGACGCTTTAGCAAGTGGGGAAGGTTGCCTGCGAAATGCAAAGTGCGCAATTGCGCTCCTGAATATTCATACGAGCTATATTGTTTTGTAAATTAATTTTTTTTTCCTTGTGTAAGAACCAACCTAAAATAATCAAATTGAAATAAAACCCCACGTGCTAAAGCGTCCAATCGTCACGGATGAATGATTTTATCGTGAGCTTGCATAGAATGTAGTCAAATGATCGTATGTAAACATTTTAATCAATATTTTTACTCAAAACTGAGATATTCAAGTTTGAAAAGTGATGCGTTAAAAATGTCGTCAAGTGTATACCGCTCGGCAATTCCGACTAGTCTAGGCATTTAGAGTACTTAAGTTTATATAAGCGACCTACATTTTGGCATCGTTTCGCATTTGCAATGAGGATTTTTATCAAACACACACAGTGCTTGTCATTACAGTTTGTGTATCGTTTTTTTTCTCCACTGTTTACACGGGTCTGTAATATGTTAATATTTTCTTACAGAACAATTGTAGCAGAATAAATTCCAGTGAGTGTATCAATAAACATATTGTATTAGAAGGTATTGTAATGTTTGTTTCGTATGGTGTCGTAGACAAGCGTCTGTAGCATTTTAATTAAAATGGCAAACATGAAAACGTTAATTAATACTGCCGGTGACAGTTTATTGTTTAATTCATCGTAAATATGCACGGCGCTTAACAACACGGATAATAATGCAAAACAATTGTGCGTTACCGCGAATTATCGACGCGGCAACGGATCGTACCGGAACATAAGCCTTGTAAAATACAGAAAAATCTTCGTATGTTTAAGTCAAACTGGCAACACATGCGCATGAGCGTTCCCAATAATTTTGTTCACGGCACTTCATGGTATTTCAATAAATGAGTTACGTAAATAGTCGATATGACAATAATAATTACCAAAACGAAGGAAAAACATGAAATAAAATAAGCTCTTAGTTACGGAAGATCAGATTATTTTTTAATTTTGTCATTTGAGGGCAAAAAATATAATATTACAGCTTATCAACGTTAGAACAATTCATATTTATCAGACCTTGATGCGTGAGCATTTGCGTTTTACACGGGTCTTCTTTTGACACATGATAACAGGCGACAACAGATAAAAGTAGGAGGCGTAGCTTTGGTTAAATGACCATTTACCACTCATCTACCAATGAATTGTTTTCAAAGAGAAATTTAACAATTAATACAACCATTTATGTACATGTAACTTTTTTTTGGCTGAATCGTGGACATGGAGTCTCGGGTTGAGAGGTTGAGGAACTTGATTCTACTTTAGCGAATCACGATATTATACGACCGCGCACGCGTTACCGTCGCTACGAACATGTGTGCGAAAAGTAAACAATCCGATATAGCGGATTTATTAACCTTAAATTCTCTTTGAGTGATTTTGTTAAGCTCAACGGCGTTTGCGTGGTAAAATAGGCACGTATGTGGGGTGAAAGCCCGAATCAATCCATCATATGATCTGTCCTCGTTATAACTGTATAATTTAATTATTCTTTATTTGGTTATACTAGTTAAACAGTTTGGAATTTTCGCATGCTGTTTGTTGTTATTTTTTTCATGAGTACAATACGTAATTGGTCTTAGATAAAAAGGCTGCGGATCGTTCCATCCGTTCTGATGTCTCCGGATTGTCAATATACCTTTAATTTTGTGTATTGTATCAGTACATATTTGTGTTTACAGTAAATAATATCCAGGCGATTTCCTAGTGTTGCATACACAATACTAGGTTTCAACGTTTAATATCGGAATATAGACTCCTACTTTGAACCACATTACACGCAATATGAATCTCATACCACACAAGGCTTAATCAATGGTTGCCTGGTTTCAGTGTGCGAGTACAACGGCCTCAGGTACAATGCCGGCGACAGCTTCCTTGATGCAGACGGATGCAACACGTGTAGCTGCCAGAGAACAGGGATGGTGGCCTGCACCCGCAAGGCCTGTGCTTATGCCGGGTAGTGTAAAATGATGACCACATCCACTTATTGGTTGTCATCCTATATAACTTCGCTGCACACACCTGATCGCTAAGTGTATTTTGTTAATAACACTTTACCAGCAATAAATATATCAACTCGAATAAACTGCAAATACATATTGGGTATTTATTGTACTTCTAAACCGGCACGTACCCTTTGTCATTCCGAGTAAAAAAGCATACTTTAATGTATTGGGTATAGGTCCCCTATCTGTGAGTATCAGTTGACACCCCGTTGGTGAAGTATGCCAATTCGTCCGTATGTTCGACAAATCTCTGTCTGTCAATTACTACGGTTGCATATTTGGATCAAGCACATTTGTTTTTATAATTACTATATATACGTGGATTTAAGTCCATATACTTGTAACGTAGCATATACATATTGTTTATTCTTATTATATAAATATTACGTTATACAATGGTAATTAATGATAAATCTTATATTATAATAATAAGGGTTCTATAAAGAAAATATTTGAATGTTAGGAACAATAATAACATAAATGAAGTTTGGAAATTTAAGAGCAAATCTTTATGATATATTGGCCATGATTATAGGATTTGATTCTCTTGCAAGTAGAAACATGACATAACTTACATTCACTGTAAAAGTCAACAATTTGAAAGGTCAAATATACGATATTCTAAATGGAGAAATATGTTACTTAGATACTGTATTATCCCAGTTGATAAAATGGTCAGAGGTATTGACACGGAAATTCTAATCATAATAAGTATTTCATATATCTATTAAGCTATGCCGGTCAAGGGGATTATTAGTATACCTTGTGTCGCTAGACATACAGAGTGCTGCAACGGGAATCGTAATCTTATTAAATTATCTCTCATATCCATTGGGTTATGCATGAAGACATTACATTGAATAGTCAAACCAGATATCTAAGAGGATTATTCGATAAATGGGTAAACACACAAATAATTTGGTTACTATACTCCTAAGGAGTGTCCTGTGGAACATTAATTTAATGGTCAACCAATCGGCAATTAACAAGTAGCAAGGCATCTATATGGCCAGACCAATTAGAAATCAACAGGTAGTCAGTAAAATGCTTTGACTAATCAAATATGTTATACGGAATAGTATTATTTTATGTTTAAGTGAACTTTGGGTAGATAAATCAGTCCACCCTTAGCCAGTGACTAGAGCGGTCACGCTTTCGTGTCGTGGCGGCCATGTTGGCCCGCCACGCTGCTAGATTGTATTTCACGAACATAAGCAAGCGTTGTGTTAGAAAATATTAAACAGAAATAAATCGAGATGAAAACTCTTATGAACTGGTGTTTGTTTCTGCGGTTCCCAACGAACAATATACTTAATTACGTCACATACTTAAGCAATGCGTGGATAATGCACGACGCCTTATTCACACCATATATAAAGTGAAAGGTCCATGTTATCGAAACAAAATCTAGACTCTACATTGTAATAAACCAGACCCATATTCAAAATTATCATGAAACATATAAACGCGTTAAAATATTATTTTGCACAATGTCTGACTGTCAATCCCCTGCTCTGTTTATCCATCCGTCCATGAAGCTTTAATATAATTTATTATATACCAAATGCGTGTTATTGTATTCAACAACTGAACGACGTTTGCACAGAGAGGGAAAGGTGTTAGTGTATCTTATGTAAAATAATAGTTTACGCTTGCGTTGAGTAAAGTAGTTTATTATTGATTAAACATGTGTTATACCTGAACGCCCATGTTTTACAAATCTATTTGCATCGAAAGGTTTAAGGCATTCAACAAAACAATAATCAATAATGACACAATATGGAAACACGTTCTTTCAATACGAGTATTTGAGATCTATATGTGGGAATAGTAGTATCTCTTGTTAAAGATAAATATGTATATTTTAGGTTCTGTTAAATAAAGTCATGTCATTTCAAATAAACTGAAAAGCATGCCATCTAACAACCTGTCTAGTTTCTTAACAACGTTGTTATGGATTCCATCATTTAGTATCGAACGCAATGTTCCGCACAATAAAGATTTAAGTTAAAGTTGTATCATAACGTGGTTTTTCTTGTTTGTTTTTTGCGTTATTTGGTACGGATGATATTATAACCATTTCTTGAAAAACTCAATACACAGTTGATGTTTCCGTTATTGTGAACACCTATAACCCGAATTTCTAAAATCTGAAATCGAAGTCCGTTTTTATTAATTATCACTTTTTCAAACCTATCAATTGGTCGAGTCGTAAAATGTATAATCTCAAAATAATAGAGAGGCTTTGAACCATAGATAGTGTTATTTGTTCGCATACTTATTAGTATAAAACTAATACTACATTGGGTTTCGTCTTATTGATGATATATGTCTAAGTTTGCTACGTTTGATGACGTTCAAAAAAAGTTTAAACGCCCGAAAGCTTAGCAATCGAGATTTAACGCGCATTTCACTGCCTATAGCCACTATAAAGGCTGATCGATATGACCTATACAATTTTAAAACGTTTCTCGTATAAATTGATTCATTTAGAACGTTTGCAAATTGATTGTAGACGATAATACACATTTGTGTACACGAAACATATCTTAGAAAGTCTGTATTAATATGTCGTTTTGGTTCGATCGGATTTATTACATATCACTATTATGATTTTATACATTCATATTGTAAACAACAGCTATCCTTTTCGCCAATTTGTCCGATTTCCGACCAAAAACTTTGCAAAACTTATCTTTGTTATTAGAAACGGATCACACAAAACAGATTCGTTTAATATAAGGGAAAAAGTATATCAGCAGTATCAACCGTTAAAATAAGCTAGGGTTTCTAGAATGCCAGCATATTAAAGCCCATTAAAATACATATTCTTTGTAATGTGAAGCTCTGAACGTTGTAGCCGACACTCTGTACATTGTTTGTAAATACAGCGGTAACTGCAGAAGAGAACTGTTAGATCCAGGACGTATATGAGTCGTGTTCTGAGAAAACTGGGCATATTGCATGTGCGTAAAGTGTCGTCCCAGATTAGCCTGTGCAGTCCTCACATGCTAATCAGGGACGACACTTTCCGCTTTTATGACATTTTTCGTTTAAATGAAGTCTCTTCTTAACAAAAATCAATTTTGGCGGAAAGTGTCGTCCCGGATTGGCCTTTGCGGTCTGCACAGGCTAATCTGGGATGACACTTTACGCACATGCATTTTGCCCAGTTTTCTCAGAAAACGACACGTATATCCTCACCTCTAAGAAGAACAATTAGGTGCAGCTTGCTATTGTGGACCAAATTCAGTTTAATAACAACATACTTAATAACTACTAACTAGATTAATGAAATATAGCTATATAGCTATAACTTGTATGCAAAATACATATAGTCCAGTGACTAATCTTATCTACAATAATTTTTGAATTATAATCATGTAAACAAGATAGGTAGGTACTAATCAGTTCAAATGTTATCCATATGCGCCATATTATATTGTGATTAAAATACCAGTTGTTCTTTAGAACATGAAGACAATATTTGATAGTTTAGTTTATGTGGGTCCTTATTTTAAATACAAGTTACTTTTTACTAAAATGGGTAATGCTATCAGACTTTTAGAATGTGGTGAAGGAAGGTTATTTATTCACATGTTCTGTTTGTGTTACGTTTATCTAAATTACTTCCCGGAAATTTATCAGATAACATCCTTTCATGCAATTAATCTAGTTTTTGGTCCTGTTAAGTATTATGATAGAGAACGAATCATACTCAGATACAAAATTTAAACGGTCAGATAAAACGTAACACATTTATATTAGCGTATTGAGCATGCATCACATTTTTGCGTTCATACCATGCCGTTCTTTCACAAGTCTGTCTATATTCTAAATCGAACTTGCATTTATCCTCTTTTGATTTGAATAATGCAAACCATGTATAATTTACAGGACATTTATGTCATACTTCGTGTTATATTGAGGACAACCGTGTTCAAATATGTATAACGTGATCAGCCATCAGATAACGCATAGGGTCATCGTTTGTGTTACGCAATGCACGGCAATCAGACGCAAAAAAAAAAACAATTACACTTTTTATGCTTTTTTTGCGTTATAATTGTTTTCATTGGAAAGCAATAAAAAGGCAGAGCCCAGGAAATCTATGTTTAAAGCTTATACATGAAGTTAAAAAGGAGAACCATTTTGTTTATTGAACATAATGAAGTTCAGTAATGAAAGTAATTATGATGAATAAATAAATAAATCCATTAATGTACAAAACAAACTAAGCAATTTGTGTTCATAACACATTCAAAAGTTATTTAGTAATAAAAATAAGACTACTAATTATACTCATACTACTAATACTACTACTACTATTAGTACTACTACTACTACTACTACTACTACTACTACTACTACTACTACTACTACTACTACTACTACTACTACTACTACTACTACTACTACTACTACTACTACTAC
>VMBQ01011227.1:1339-15320 GCA_007657795.1 Dreissena rostriformis | reverse complement strand
TCAATTAGGTGCCAATTAAGGGCTTCAATTGACTGGCGAATAATAATTAAGTTTCTGTGATCAAAGTTTTAAAAGACATTAAAATGTTTCTTTTTATAAATGTTCATGATATCGTTATTTTAAAATTTCAAATAAAAATAAAATTCTATGACATTATGTTTTTCCTTATATTTGTTCTTGAATATTTGGTGTACTGTGCATGCCTTATTAATATGTTTCTTTATATACACGTACATGCTATCGTTACTTTAAAATCTAAAAATAAAATAACATTCTATGGCATGATGTTTTTCCTTCTATTTGTGCCCGATTACAGTATCGGTCATAGTATTAGCCGACAGCGCTACACTTATTCGATAGCAACGTTAATAAACAGCCTCGGATTCAGCAAATGGATATAACTTACAAAACAATGGAAGTTAACACAGAACAAGTTTCACTCTTTTCTGATATATTTCGTCTTAATAGGCTTTTTTAAAGTTTGTTTTAACAATTAAGCTACATTTTCTTTCTATTTCTCAACACAACAATTGTATATTCAATTTTCTGTGTCAATTAATATTTATTATCCCTACCGGATACGAAACTGAGAAATAGAAGTTAAATCAATCCAGCCGTTTTATGCGAATATTCGATTGAATGGATTTGCAAATATTTGAATACCAATATAGGTATTCGATGCCATCACTAAGAAAAATATATATATTTATTTATTTTAATTGTATTGAATGATTAATGAATTAAACTAAAATTTGGCACAGTAATACAAATGCACAGACTGGATTTCCTTTTGAGACTTAACCCTTTGAGCGCTGGAACCGAATTTTAAAGGCCTTTGCAAACAGTTTGGATCCAGATGAGACGCCACAGAACGTGGCGTCTCATCAGGATCCAAACTGTTTGCTATTCTGATAGTGGTCTTAGAAAAAAAATCGAAGAAAATGCTAATTTTAGAAATTCAGCAGACGACATTTTAGCAGACGACAAATTTCCCAACATGCAAAGGGTTAAAACATCCTGTGTATTAGATAAAGTAGAGCATGCATGCGGATTATCAGACGTCAAAGGGACTGAAACAGTTTGTAAAATGGACGTACGACTGCAGTTTGCAAAATCATTGAGCCTCGCTCTGGGAAAATGCGGCTTAATGCTTGTGCATAAAGTATCGTCCCATATTAGCTTGTGCAGTCTGGAAAGGCTAATGAGGGACAACACTTTCTGCTTTTTTGGAGTTTTTTGTTGAAAGGAAGTCTCTTCTAAACAAAAATCCAGTCTAGGCGGAAAGTGTCTTCCCTGATTAGCCTGCGTGAGGCTCATTCATAGCAGATCAGTATGTATTTACGTACGCATCAACATCCATTCCAGAGTAGGCACCTTCAGGATGGTCTATGTGCACCTGGAAACACAGAGCCTCATTGCGGGAAAACTGGGCTTTATGCATGTGCGTAAAGTGTTGCCCCAGATTAGCATGTGCAGCCGGCACTTATCGTTTAGATTCCATTTTTGTTTAGAAGAGACTTTCTTTAAACCAAAAAATTCAATACAAGTGGCAAGTGTCGTTGCTGATTAGCCTGTATTAAGCCCAGTTTTCTCATAAAGCGGCTCAGGGCTAGTAATCAAAAGGTAATCAGTTATCTGAACAACCTACGACATACTTTGAGGATCATGTGCTGAAAACATATTTCCCTTGCTAAGAATCTTTGTTACTGTTTTCTAAGCCTAGCAACATACCTAAACATATTTTTATTCAAAATAATAAAATATGTATTTTGAATTGCTGGAATAGAGACAAGAATATTCCAGCTTTATTTAACAAAACAATGAAGAAAGGGGATAAAAAATTACTGTACAGAGATTTGGGTTTTAACAGAAGAATTTCTTCATTAAAATTTAAATATTTCAGATTAGCGATATGAATCAAATATATACACCTTTAATACAAGTCTTGATTAATAGTGAAATTCAATATAATGCATTCCTATGACAGATCCTAGTTTCATGCTTCAAGTAGGCAACATATTTATATTTGAATTTTCAGATAAGCAAAAAAGTCTTAATATGAAAAACTAGTTATGCATTAAATTCAGAATATATAACTACTTTAACAAAGTCCACAATCGCCTAAAAGTAATGCATACAAAAATCATATTAATGGCTTTTTTTATCCTGGTTAGATACATGTTTCAATTTGACACTACCTCTGTATACAAAATACATTCATCAAAGAGACAATAGTTGCAACAAAATAACAGGATTTACTTCAAAACATGTTTGTGTACTAAAACAGAAATGATATCAGATAAGGTATTGATAATTTGGTGTAGGGTATATTTACAGTTAACAACTGATAACCAGAACAGAACAGAACAGAATGGTTTATTAAGACTTAAGCATTACAAGCTCATTGATAACCAGTAAAGTGTGGATAACAGGTTATTTTATTTGATCATCACAAAAATATGAAGCATTCAACAAGGATCAGCATTCAACACTAACCTAGTATTCTCAATTTCACACACATAACTTTGATAATTTCATTGCACAGTGGGGCTACAAAGTATTGTATTTTTAAATCTTACTTACATTACGTCCATGTACCGCTGGGTCTACAAAGTACATTGTTTTCTCTCCCCGGTAGAGACAGTTGATGTTGTCCACAGAGTCGGTATGTACCACAGAGTTGGTCCCACCACTGCTGAACCACATTATCTGAGAGAGACAAACATGGAATATATGATTATTTTTTAACCCTTTGCATGCTGGGAAATTTGTCGTCTGCTTAAATGTTGTCTGCTAAATTTCTAAAATAAGCATTTTCTTCGTTTTTTTTTCTCAAAGAATACTATCAGAATAGCAAACAGTTTGGATCCTGATGAGACGCCACGTTCTGTGGCGTCTCATCAGGATCCAAACTGTTTGCAAAGGCCTTCAAAATCCGGTTCCATCACTGAAAGAGTTAATGAGCTTTGCTCTGGGAAAATGGTGCTTCTATGAAAACGTGGCTTAATGCATACGCGTTAAGTGTTGTCCCAGATTAGTCTGTGCAGTATACATGATGTTCACAGGCTTATCTGGGACAAAACTTTCCGCTTTTATGGAATTTTACGTTCAAAGGAAGTCTCTTCTTAATGAAAGTCCAATCAGGGCCTTAAGTGATGTCCCTTACTAGCCTGTGTGGACTGCAGGGGTTTATCTGGGACAACACTTATAGCACATGCATTAAGACCAGTTTTCACAGAATGCAGCTCCATACTACTCACATTGTCCACAAAGTTGTTTTCTGCCAACTGTTTGCACTGTAGTGGACATGGTATAGTAATGTCATCTCTGAAACACATGCACAGTCCATTAATTAACCCATTTATGCCTAGCCTCTAGAAAAAAGGCCTTGGCAAACAGCGTAGACCCAGATGAGACGCCGCATGATGCGGCGTCTCATCAGGGTCTGCGCTGTTTGCTTAAAGGAATTTCTGTAAGAAATATTCTAAATATAGAAATAAATATACTAGACATCCCTACTTTTTGAAATAAATTGATCCAATTTAGAAGGATGGGAGAGTCCACTAGGCATAAATTGGTTAAGATTTCAATACAGTGTAGTTTCCTCAGATATCAGGTATATACACATATTCAAGAAACTACAGCATTTGGTTTTGTTAAAATAAAGCCCCAATCTCAAAAAGTATTTCTCGATATGAAAGTTGTGGCTCATAAACAGTGACATCCTCAATAATATTGTCCAATAATCTATAACATAAAGGAAATAAACAGTGACAATTTAGATATTTGTTTTTTTAAAGAATCAAATGTTAATAAAAAGTCAATGACATGGAGAAGTGCTTATTATACTACAAGTATGCCAGATTATTACAAACTGTCATCCAGAACAAGAAAAGAACAGTTTTTTCGAGAAAATTCCCAAATTGATTCCCATTCCAAGTTTGATGTCTCATTCCAAATTCACATAAAACAGCATTTCCAGAAGTTCAATTTATTTAGTTACCTTAAAGCTGGAGGTACAGAATCCACCATATAGTGCTCAGTCGTATTATAAATCCTCACAAAGTTCTTGAACGTCATCATGTCAACCGCCTGTAACCGGTTCTCCTTCTTCTTTGTTTCCAACTTCACCTCTGTGTCGACCGCATCATCCAGACTCAGGAAGTACTCATCGCTCCACTTCCCCATCGCCTTCGATATACGGGCCGCCCCTTTCATCTTTAGAGGCTTCGTTGGCTTAACGTAATTCTCAAAGAAATATTCCGGGTCTGGAAACCCATCCATTTCCTCAACAGGTTTGTTTACCCCGCCAGTTCCGAAGGGTTTCAAGTGCCCAGGTTCCTTGGTGAGTTCAATGTCACTGCAGGAGACCCTTTGGGTCAGGGTCAGGAACAATGTCCCCACATAAAGACACTTGGTAAGGTCCATGTTCGTTGTGAGCTGTATTCAGTGTGATATGTAGCCTAATCCGTGTGATATGTAACCGGTGTGATATACCACTTGGATGATATACCACTAGGGTGATATACCACTTGGGTGATATACCACTAGGGTGATATACCACTTGGATGATAAAATATACCACTGCGGTGATACACAAGAACTACTATATATGTAGAGAGCTAGTTTGATTTACAGCTGATGTGATCTACAGCCTATATTATCTGTGAACCATCTGTCACAGGTGTATCCGTCTTTTCACTATTAACCCATTTATGCCTAGCGTCTAGAAAAAAGGCCTTGGCAAACAGCGTAGACCCAGATGAGACGCTGCATAATGCGTCGTCTCATCAGGGTCTACTCTGTTTGCTTAACGGAATTTATGTAAAGAATATTCTAAAAATAGAAATAAATATACCAGACATCCCTAATGTTGGAAATAAATTGATCCAATTTTGAAGGATGGGAGAGTCCATTAGGCATAAATGGGTTAAACATGGTAATCCTGAGGTTACCATGACTTGAGCAGTCAACCATGAGCAATCAACCATGAGCAAGGATTCAACTGTTGAGGTGTCTGTGTGCAGTCAGCTTCAAATACACGTAAACAAGGATGTAGATAGTGATACGATATTTATCAACAGTAAATAAAATTTGCTTGTTTAATTATGCGTGTTAAATATGAAACCACCACAATGATATTATCATGTATCAACAACCAGCCAAACAGGATTGTAACTTTGTTATCACATCTAACGTAATAAATAAAAAATAAAACTTGATTTGATTTAATTCTTATCTAAGAATGTGTACGCACAATCTTCATTATAAACAAGAGATGTGTTTGTCAGAAACACAATGCCCCCTATATAATGCGCCGCTTATTTTTTTATTTTTTTTTGACCTTTGACCTTGAAGGATGACCTTGAACTTGACCTTTCACCACTCAAAATGTGCAGCTCCATGAGATACACATGCATGCCAAATATGAAGTTGCTATCTTCAATATTGCAAAAGTTATGACAAAACTTTAACCATGGTTAAAGTTTTGGACAGACAGACAGACAGACAGACAGACAGACAGACAGACAGACAGACAGACAGACAGACAGACAGGCCAAAAACAATATACCCCCTTTTTTTTAAAGGGGGGCATAAAAGTAATTATAGCCTGCTATTTCAAACATGTTAATGTATTATCTGTCTAGTAATTAATTCAGACCAATTTAAGCAAAAAAACAAACCTTTTCATGCCCTGTAAGCTGTCAATTTTTGCTGTTAAAGACCGACAATTACACTGAAGATTTAAAACAAAAGAGGGCCATCATGGTCCTTGGTTGCTGAACTGAGACCACTTTTGTGAAAACTACTTTAAAATCCACCAATCAGCTTCTGACAAGAAGATTTTGTTTCTCNCCCCCCCCCCCTGCAGCTGTGTAACAAACCCGAAACAATTATGACACCCGATGAGAAGTGATTTAAATTAACAAATGATCTTAGCAAACTTCATGAGGATTGGACACAAAATGACTTGTAGATTTTCACAAGATTTCCCAATTGCCATAGAAGGAAAACAATCAAATGAGATTTTATAGAAAAAAAATTCTCACCAAGTATCATGGTCATTTGACTAAAAATAACTTCTAGATTGTTCACATTATGTTTGTTTCAGTCTTCCTTTATATTGAAAGCTGCCCAGTTCCCTGGTGGCCATGTTTTTTTTCAATGGACCAAAACTATTGTCGAATTTTGCTGAGATATCATAAGATCAAATGTTGTGAGCAAGTGTCAAGTTCATTGGACAAAAATGTTGCTTCAAAAGTGTATACAATGTACACATTTTACTACAGCCATTTAAGGAAAACTGCCCAGCATGTAATGAACCAGAACCATTTATAGCTCATCTGAGATATCATTAGAACAGATGTTTGTAGCAAGATTCATGAAATTGGGCAAAATATGTGACTTACAGATTATCTACGACGTTTTCCTAAAGCCATTTCAGAACAAGAGGGCCTAATAAGGCTTTGGTCTCTCAGTGAGATATGAAGGTAATTAACCCTTTGCATGCTGAGATATTTGTTGTCTGCTAAAATGTTGTCTGCTGAATTTCTAAAATTAGCAGTTTCTTCCATTTTTTTTTCAAAGAATACTATCAGGATAGCAAACAGTGTGGATCCTGATGAGATGCCACGTTCATCTGGGTCCAAACTGTTTGCAAAGGCCTTCAAAATTCGGTTCCAGCACTGAAAGAGTTAAAAACTATATAAACTATTATGTGCAGACTTGTGATGTCTGTGTAATAATTGTGGTTTTTAACATTTTTGACACATATATGATATGGTCTGTGTAAGTATTAGAACAAATTTAAGTTTTCACTATATAAGTTTAAAAAACCAACAAACAAGTAACCCCTAGGGTGGGGCCATTTTTTAACCCCAGGGGCATGATTTAAACCAATTGAGTAGCAGGTCCACAAATGATGTCGCAACAGTCGCACACCAAATAGTATATCCCTTACCCTTGGGGTTTCAGAGAATACAGGTGAAACCAATACAATTAATACAACCTGTAGAGGTTGGGGATCCAATTACTAGACTGCCATTTATTTGTTCAGAAAATTCAATCAAATGCAGTTGGGTCAAACGTATATTAGATACCACAAATCAGAGTAAATGGTAAATTGTTTTGTCAGAAAATACTGGAAAAATATGGTGGCTCTTTAATTTTTGAATGTAACATTAGTGATTCTCTTATAATTGATATAGCAAAAGAAAATATGTTTACAAATAATATACCTTCAGCAAGGAGTCAAGGCACAAATATGTTAGAAGAAAACAAAAATAGTAAAACAATTTTATGGAATAAAAAAAACATTCAGTATGTCGATCAACTGTTTGATTAACAAAAAAACAATTGTTATTCCTTTGATAACATCTGCTACATGTATGAAATACCTGCGAGAAACTTCCTGATGTATTACACAATAATAAAAAGTATACCATCACATACCGTTTATGTAAACACAAATAACATGCCAACCATTTAAACCCAATTCCTGGAAATACTCACAACAAAACAAAAACCAAACAAACTATTATACAGAATACAAATAAAAAGGAATACTATCGAACCATCCAAAGTCCAAAAAAATATATTCCAAGAGCATGAACTAAATTGGAGAGACATATTTATTATATGTCAAACATCACACGTAAGAACTTCCAGTACAAATGCATACATCAAATTATCACGACCAATACAAATCTTTTTCAATGCAAATTGATATCAAACGTTTTATTTCTTAACCGTAACACTTACTGTGCTCTACCACACTGAAAGTTCAGAATGGTTTGAATGCTTCGAACTCCGCCCCCCTTCATATAACTGAACTGTTCTGTACAATACTTTCGACATGATTCACTTAAGGGATTCCATCTTCATCATTAATTGATATAATGGCCTTATTAAGTTTTTAATGTGCCACTGACCACTGAAACATTGTTCCATAAACATGTTATACACGATGCAATTAATTAAAGCAAGAGCCTAAAGACATCCGTATTTGTTTCAAATGAATTAATATAGGTAAGTGCTCTTGTTAACAATAATTGGTACTTTATTTAAAAAAGGTAATTAAATTTACAAGCGAATACTTGTTCTAACCATGTATTAACTGTCCATATATGTAACATGACCACGATGAATAAGTTTACTATAGTCATGTGTCCGTTCCTTTTATCCTTTTCATGGTTAAGTACATTTAACCCATTTATGCTTAGTGGACTCTCCCATCCTTCAAAATTGGATCAATTTATTTCCAAAATTAGGAATGTCT
This sequence comes from Dreissena rostriformis, assembly GCA_007657795.1. Classification (NCBI taxonomy): domain Eukaryota; kingdom Metazoa; phylum Mollusca; class Bivalvia; order Myida; family Dreissenidae; genus Dreissena; species Dreissena rostriformis. The sequence goes on along the minus strand of VMBQ01011227.1, from coordinate 7,042 downwards.
AGTATATTTATTTCTATATTTAGAATATTTCTTACAGAAATTCCTTTAAGCAAACAGCGCAGACCATGATGAGACGCCGCATCATGCGGCGTCTCATCAGGGTCTACACTGTTTGCCAAGGCCTTTTTTCTAGACGCTAGGCATAAATGGGTTTATTCAACACGTGAGCAACTTTGAACTAGCAACGTTGCACTATCTTGAAAAAATGAACTTCACAAAGTTAACATGTCTGCTACATGTTTTGTATTGCATTATAGTGTTCAAAAACGGCTGAAATAAATAATAAAGTATTAAAAAAATAATAATAATAATAATTACCGCAAAAAAACCATGCCATGATTCATAAAAAAAATAAAATTTGGTGATATTGATACTGGCTGCTTGGCTGTTATTGTTGTAGTTATTGTTTTTGTAGAGAAAACTGGCTGATTTAGAAACAAAAAAATGTATTTTAACTGTTTCCAATTTAAATATAATTTCAGTTTGCAATTACACTCATATTTTTATTTTTATAATTAAATCCAAAGTTTCATGTTAAAAAGTGTTTTTTTTAACTGAAATTTTACTCAAAGAGTCAATGGCATTTACAATTTGACGTCATCAAAGAAAAGCCGCTTCCTGTCAAGAAGCCATAAAGCAACACCTTTCTTGCTGATAACATTGGATTCCTTAGTCTAGTTTTTGTTTAATTTGACCTTGTGATCCATTTTTTTGCGCGTCCACATTACCCATTTTTAACTTGCAGACCAAGTTTCATGAAGATTGGGCTATAAATGCCGTGGCGTAGTGAATATGGTGCCCCCCCGAGCGACCTTGAGGTGATGGGTTCGATCCCCATCGTGGAAGCGTTCTTTAGATCTCCCCCAAAGACACAAGGTACTTGTTCTACCCAGGAAACGGACCCAAGAGCCTGTCGAGTTAAAGCCAGAATTGGTATCTTTGACGAATCTATCCGGATCCATATCCAGATAAAAACAAGATATGTGTTTGTCAGAAACACAATGCCCCCTACTGCGCCGCTTTGATTTTTACTTTTTTTACCTTTGACCTTGAAGGATGACCTTGGCCTTTCACCACTCAAAATGTGCAGCTCCATGAGATACACATGCATGCCAAATATCAAGTTGCTATGATCAATATTGCAAAAGTTATGACTATTTTTCGAAACCTAAACGCAAAGTGTGACAGAATTTCAGAAGGACAGACAGACAGACAGATGGACAGTGCGATCACTATATGCCCACCTTCAGTGGCATAACAATGAGGCCATTAGAGTGTACACAAGGTTAATGTGGAGGATGGAAGATGAGAACAGACAAAAAGCGATCACAAAAGCTCACCATAAGTCTGTGTGCTCAATATTTTAAATAAAGTGCTAAAGCAGCTTAACAAGTTTTAACTGGTCCTTTAAATAACCATAATAAACTCTAAAACAAGACTCATAATGGAAATTTATAGGACCAGTCTAAACATTCAGTATCCCACAGAAACTTCAAATAGCACAAGTTTAACCACTACACAAAAAGAATTGTAATCTGGATAAAGTCAATAATAGACCAGTTACGAGTTTTCCAACTTTGTCTTAAATCCTTTCAAGATCCATCAAATGAACAAAAGACAATGTTTAATAACCATTTATTCCTTGTTTAGAGAAGGCAGTAGTTGTCAGACATTATTGTCTTAAGTTTGAAAAATATTGTTGATGACAATAAACCAATTGCAGCCATTTAAATGGACCTATCAAAGGTTTTTATGCCCCTGGTAGGGTGGCATATAGCAGTTGAACTGTCATCCGTCAGTCTGTGCGTCCGTCCGAAAACTTTTACATTGGCCATAACTTTTGCACTATTGAAGATAGCAACTTGATATTTGGCATGGATGTGTATCTCATGGAGCTGCACATTTTGAGTGGTGAAAGATCAAGGTCATGGTCATCCTTCAAGGTCAAAGGTCAAAAAACTAAATCCAAGGGAAGTAACAAGCTTAGGGAAGTAGGGAGATTTCTATACCTGCCAAATGATAAATAGAAATTTTATTTCAAAGCGGCGCAGTAGGATGCATTGTGTTTCTGACAAACACATCTCTTGTTGAATGTTTTTTAGGTAAACTAAACTTAAATCATATGGTGTGTTGGAAAAATCAATTAATCTTTTAGAAAGTTGTTTTTCTAACCAAGTTTGATCAATATTGGTTAAAAATGTGGCCTCTAGAGAGGTAGCAAGGTTTTTCTCAGATATGAACAGGTGACCTGATAGTTTCTAGCACACATGACACAGATTCAAACTTTGACTAAACACTGTCAATAAATACATTCTGCCCAAGTTACATCAAGATTGAGTCATAAATGTGGCCTCTAGAGCGGCAACAAGGTTTTTCTAAGAATCCATCTGGTGACCTAGTTTTTGGACGCATGTGACACAAGGTCAAGCTTTGCCTAGACATTGTCCAGATAAACATTCTTACCAAGTTTTAGAAAGATTGAGTCATAAATGTGGCCTCTGGAGTGGTAACAAGGTTTTTCTAAGATTTAAACTGGTAACTAACGGTAGGTTTTGAAAGCATGCAACCCCAAAAAATCGAACTCGGCCAAGACATTGTCCAAATAAATTCATTCTGACCAAGTTTCATTAAGATTTAGTCATAAATGTTGCCTCTGGAGTGGTAACAAGATTATTCTAAGATAAAAACAAACTTTGAAGAGGATCACAATATGATGTTGTTACCAAGCACCTATTCACTTTTTACATCTATTTTTAACTATGATGAACAAAAAACTTGTATCCAGTGGACTGAAAGTATTTAAATACTTTTCATATACAACCACCCAAGGAACATTTTCTGTGAACTTAAATTAACATTGGCTAGCAACAGTTAAACACTTTGACATCACCAAAAACGGAATAAGAAAGCATCTGCTTGAGCTAAATCCCCATAAGGCACAATGACCAGACCACCAAGATTCCAAAGGAATTTGCCAGTGGTATTGCTTCTGCACTGACCCTTGTGTTTTAAGCTTCCCTCACACAAGGTCGAGTACCTGATAACTGGAAGCACGCTATGGTCACTCCAATCTTCAAGAAGAGGGATCTCACAGCTCTTGTGAACTAAAGGTCGATATCCCTGACCTCAGTCTGTTGCAAGACCATAAAGCGTATTGTCCACAGTAAGGTTATGAAACACCTGAAGCACCATCACAGTCACTGACAGTCAGCATGGTTTCAGAAAAAGTTCCTGCGAAAGCCAGCTTGTACTTACTAAACAAGACATTGCCTAAGGCTAGGCTGACTGTGACGAGATTGATGCTGTGCTACTTGATTTTAGCAAAGCCTTCGACAAGGTACCCCACAAGCCACTCTCAATCAAGCTGGACCACTATGGGATCTGCAATAAACTGCGGAATGGGATAAAGAGTTTCCTCAGCAACAGACGCAAGGAAGTCCTTGTCGAAGGTAACACATCATCGTCTGACCCCGTCACATCAGGCGTCCCCTAGGGCTCTGCCCTAGGTCCCCATCTCTTTCTACAGTATATAAATGACATGCCAGGAAGAGAAGCCTCCAACACACCTCTCTTTGCAGATTACAGTCTTCTGTATCAAAAGATCAGAACGACTGAAGACACAGACACCCTGCAATAGGATCTGAACAAACTGAAACAGTGGGAGAGATGGGCAGATGCAATTTAACCCCTCCAAATGTGAAACCATCCATTTCACCAAAAAACAGCATCCAATGAAGAGGAGCTACAAACTTCATGGTTACCAGCTTGCAAATGCAACAAGTGGGAAGTACCTAGGGGTCACACTGGACGAAAAACTGCTTTGTAACAGCCATATTGATGAGGTCTCCAAAAAGCAAACAACTCGCTTGACTTCCTGAGATGAAACATCAACAACTGCCCAACAGATGTGAAGGACCTATGCAACAAGGCTCTAGTGCGCCCAATCCTGGAGTATGCATTGACAGCATGGGATCCCAAATACAGCAGCAAACATATCCCAGCTAGAAGTTGTACAGCACAGAGCTGCCAGATTCGCCAAGGGAGACTACAAGAAAACAAGCAGCACAAGCCAAATAATCGCTTTTCTAGGATTGCAATCCCTGCAAACCCGGCGTAAATGGTGTTGATTAACACTGAGGATAGCCCACTGCCAGATAGAAATACCAGCCAACCCATACCTCCATTCAGCAACTGTGTCCGTACAGTGAGGGAGAAATGTATGATTCCTAATGTCTTATTCTGCCGAACAGACCTGTACAGACACTCCTTCTTCCCAGCAGAAATCTGACTCTGGAATCAGCTGCCGGTAGCAGTCAACACAGTCCTGTCCTTGGACAGCTTCAAGGCAGGCCTGGTCACCCTGAATAAGACCACAAGTACAGTTTTTATTTGATTTTATTCTTCACTTTTGTTTTCATTAGTTGAAGCTCCTGAGTTTTGTAGGAAGAAGAAGAAGCTACCTACAAAACAATTTCATGCTTAGGATTAAGTAAGAAACTAAGTTTAACAACGAAGATTTTTCTACAGGGTCGATTTGAGATCTAGTTCACTGGTTACTAACCTAAAGTCTAAACCATAGGCGCTTGATGACAATGACTCAATCATTCGACTATCTGATGTGACTTTTTTTAAATGCAGTTGCAGCCGTGATTTTTATAAAACTGTTTATTATAATGCATACACATACTTAATCAATAAAAGTCTTCCGACAAAAGGTCTTCTTAATAAAAAAGATAGTTAAGTATATATAAACGTAGTCGAACTATCTTTTTTTAAAGAAAATGTTTTGTCGGAAGACTATTCAGTCCTACTCGGTTACTCCCAGGACGGCTAGATTTTAGCCATCGGCTTATCAGCAGAACTAATGAGTGTTAACTGTTCTGTTGTCATAAAGCACACTCCCCTGTCAACAGCCTGCTTGGCGATAATAAATGAACCCAGGTGTTATATCTTGCCAAATGTGAATCTGCTGAATCTGCTGCAACATGTTTCAGAGAGTTATCGACCAGTGTAACTAGCAGTTGTGCCAAATTTTAATAGCCAATTCAACATTTATTTAGATTTTTTGGATATGTATAAAACAGGTAAGCTTGAAATTTGTTAGTAAAATAATTTATTGTTCACCTTTGTTAGATTTTAAATTTGACATGTAACAAGCACCGAGCATGTAAGATGAAATGATTGAAATTAAAACTAACAGAAGTTATATGATTTTAAAAGATAGTTTTCTTTACTCTTTCAGATTGACAACCAAAATGACTTTTCATATTCCATCACTGAGGGAACTTAGAATAGTTTTTGACGAAAATGATTCAGAATATATTATCTTTGATGAGTTCAAAGCATTTCTAAAAAACAATAAGTGTGGAGATGAACCAGCAATTAAAAGTGGCAACATTTTCAGTTGGTTGAAAGGAAAAGATCATAGTGTTAAAAGTGTTGAAGGAAAACCTTCATTTAAACTGGAGAGCATAGTGCAATACTGTATGTCATATCGCGACACATATGAAGTGTGTAGACAGGTTACAAAGGAAATTAAGGGGATATTAGTTAATCAGTCAGAGGAAACCCCCATTACATCTACAAAAGAGATATACAAACATATAGCTAATGCTGATTTTTTATCTAAAGTCTTTTTGTCGGAACTTAAAATTGAGGAAAGTGACATTACAACATTAAATTCATTTTACAAAAATGAGTTTA
>VMBQ01011226.1:0-24118 GCA_007657795.1 Dreissena rostriformis | reverse complement strand
TAAATATTAAAACAGTACAGCCCTTGCTGAAAGAAAAGATTTAACAATACAAGTTTTAAACTTCCATACACAATTATATCTCACTGCCCGTTCTTCTCTTTGACTTATTGAGTTGATGATAATACATACTTATTTTCCTAAACAAAAAATCAAATTATTAAACATATTTTACCAAGGTTTAATAAAAACAAGCAAGGCGTGCAAATGATATAACTTACAATGTTTCACACAAAATGCATACTATTTAAATAAGAAAGCAAACAATATATAGAGGCTATTTGTTGGAATCGGTGGAATATCGATTTTAATTCACGAGTGATCACAGAAAATCATATTTTCACGAGTGGCGCAGCTACGAGTGAAAATATTTTTTTTATGATCACGAGTGTGTCCATAATTTGCCTGCGTCCACTACAGCTACATGGTATATTCTTATCGGTATGTTAAATTATACTGAGATGTTTTACATTTTCTTTGTTTAGTAGAATATAATCAGACTTATGCTTTTCAAATATTTTCGAGATAAAAAACTTGGAACAGTATTTCACTTAAAGCTTAAGTATAACGATAAAGAACATTCTTTAAATTGGAATAATCAAGAATGGCTGCTTTATTACAATTTGGCATTTACCACATCTATCCAAATCAATTTTTATGTAGGACATCATGATAATGACATAATCCTTTTATCTACATCATTTCTCATGTAGAACATTTTGTTAATGGCATATTCACCAGTGGTAGCCTGTTTATATTCAAACGCCGGACGAATTTTTCTTGGTTCTATGTCTATAATTTTTCTTAAATCTTAGAATGGGTCGGTTAATACGGGTCCATAAATTTGTTTTCGCATGAAATCTTTAGACGTCGTATGGTCTTGTAAAATGGCACGAGCATTACTATGGGGAAAAAGGATGACGTATATTGATTTGAGGGCAACATGTCAAAGGGTGTATGACGTAATCAGAGTAGGAATAGTACTTTGTCGCCTGACAGGCCTCCCTCGGGAGGATGGGCACAACTGGTTTTCACCTGACATTCAACTCTCTTTTCTGGTTCCGGGACCTTGACCCAATCACATGCTGGTAACAGCTTCTGCTTTCGGGCGAAACAAAGTAGGGAGACTGACACGTTTCGTAAATCCAGCTGCAAGTTTTCTGAGAGTGGACGGGTGCCACCAAGATATACTCAAGCCCACTTAAAGGAAATGAAGAGGATAAGACAATTGAATACAAAGCCGAATCGATCGGGACCGGGACTAACAACGACCGTGCACTCCACCGCAAGTCTCCAAGGCGGGTGCGACAAATTAGCTACTGGAGCTAATACATTTATCAAGTAGGCAACACAGGGAAAAACCATAGGAACATGTTACTTAAGAGCACTCCATGCGTGTTGAAAGATCGATGAACTCAAGCACGAGCTAAAGCGCTGCCGCTGGGACATCAACGTACTAGCCGATGTCAGGTAGCTAGGCTTCGGAGAAACATGAACAGACGAAGGGCACAAGATATGGTTCAGCGGGGATGATTCCAAACATCGCCACGGGGTTGCTTTCATTGTTAGGAAGGAGGTAGTCAACAGCGTCATCAGTTGCACTCCAGTCTCCAGCAGGCTCATCGTCATCCGTAACTCAGCGAGAACTCAGAACATCGCCATTATCTCGGTATACGCACCAACATCAGACTACGAACACAAGGAGATCGAAACCTATAATGAAGAATTAGAGCGCATCATATCCAATGTAACGAAGAAAAGCATCGTCATCGTCCAAAGCGAATGGAACGCAAAGGTAGGACCAGACGCCTACCAAGACTGGTCAAGGACTGTAAGTTGATTTGGCATATACGAGACCAACGAAAGAGGACTGAGAGTTCGATAGAAGCCACTATCTCAGTCTGGTCAACACGCTGCACCCACACAAACCTTTTAGAACAGTGACGTAGAATGCTCAAAACGGAAAGTACATAACCAGATCGAGTTCATACTGCCGCCGCAACGGTTCAAGTCCAGCATCAACAAAGCGAACATAAGAACGTTTCCTGGCGCAGACATCGACAGTGACCATGACTTAGAACCCACCACTTTCAAGCTGGAGTTAAAGAAGAAGCGCATCACTATTAACCCTTGCATTAGATTTGACTTTGAGAAACAGCAAGATCCAGAGATAGCAGAGGCATTTCAAGCGCAGATATGTTGCAAGTTTGCAGCCCCATAAATTGTAGACAATGACATCGCCATCATCAGCAACAACATCGATTAAGTTTTGCTGTCATCGGCCGAAGGTGACGATTGAGATGACTGACCGCTGCGACAAAAGAAGAGAGCTTAGTCATGAGAAATACACCAGCCTGGACTCTGGGATAGAATACTAGACAGCGAACAGGGATATGAGGAAGAAGATGACAGAAGCCAAGAAGGAGTGGATTGAGGAGCAATGTATCAACATTGAACAAAGAGATGACCACAGACAGCCTACAGCACAATCAAGACCATCGCGAAGACCAGTCAGCCACAGGCCAGTGTTATAGCAGACGCTGGCAGGAACCTCCTGACCGAGAATGCCACAATCCTGTGCAGCAGTGCGAACAGGTGAACCGAATACTGAAGCAACCTCTATAACTTCTTGCTTCAACCAGACCCCAGTCTCCTTTAGACACATCCTATAACAGAAGCGGGCGGACAACGTAGGTTCGTCCATACTAAAGGCAAAGGTAGAAGAACGTTCCTTCCGAGCGGATTAAGAGCAGAGGAGAGGCAACGAATGCAGCAATGTCGACACTTTGCCAAAATATTTGGGAGGAGAAGAAGTGACCAAGAACCAAGGAATGACCACAATCTGTGGTCATTCCCTAAGGAAATCTAGAGCTGTGCGAGAATTACCTCACCATCAGCCTCATCATCCAACCCAACAAAGTCATGCTAGTCATCATTCTCAACCGACTAAAAAGTAAGGCCGAGGAACCGTTGGCGGAATAGCAGACTGGATTCAGAGCTGAACTGAGCACAATGGAACTAATATTTGGCTGCAGAGCCATCATTGAGAAACAATCATTGAGAAACACCTGCAACACCAAAGTCCACAACGTCATCGACTTTAAGAAAGTTATCTACCGCGTGTGGCATGATGGCATATGGGAAATTTCTGAGATGATTCAAAATTGACAAAACGCTGGTGCAAGTCATCCAATAACTCTTCGGAAACGCCAGCAGTGCAGTACTTGTCAATGGACATAATTGTAAATTCTCCAGTACGTCAGTGGCCGCTCGTCACTGATTTCTGCTCTCCACTGTCCTGTGTCGCCTTTGCATCGAGAATATAATGCAGGAGACCCTCGAATACCACCACACCTCCATCGGTATAAGACCCGTCTCTTATATTAGATTCGCTTATGACATTGACCCCATGGGTGGCATCAGCAGTGAACTCTGAGACTTCACCAACAGAGTATATGAAAGAGCAAGAGCATACGGGGTCAGCACGGAGAAGTCGAATGTCAAAGCGAACATCACGAACAACAACGGCCAGACCGGTCAAGGGAATGGATATGATATGGTCAAAGGTCAAGTTAATATGATATTGTAACGAGAAAATTGTTTCCACGTGATACCGAGAGATTGCTTTGATACACAATCCACTAGTCAGTTTAAAATAAACTCTTCGAATTCAACAGGTCTAATGCATGTTCACAGGGTTTTGTTACATAAAAATATGTTTCCAATTGAAGATAATGAAGAGTTTGCTGTAAGTCGGGTGTGTGGGGGTCATACATGTTTTACACGCATCTATGATTTTAGTTAGGTTTTGATACACACATTGCTTATTTAGGCACGTATGGGTCAAGCTGAGAGTGAGCACTGGTTTCGACAATACGATCACATCTGTAACTTTATTATTAAATATTTAAGCACTTAAATGAAATGAAAATATTAGCATTCAACGAATATTTACAAATATAATATTAAAATTAAAAATATGCCTCAGTCAAATGTTATATCCGAAGTATTGTATTATTGCCAAATGAATTAAATCTTCCATAAATGTGTTTAGGTTACTTTCAGATCGATTTAATTTTTTTGTTTATAAATTGCACGTCCTCAACAACAAAAGTTGCGAATAGATTTGATGAAAAACACTAAATGGTGACAATTTGCATGATTTGCATATACATCCTGTTAGAATATAATTTGTTTTGATGTTAAACCTTTTAACGATCACTTTAAACTGCGCCTATCCCCAAAATAAGCAATGAATTATGTTAAATATTCTTAAATGCGGAAGTAATTTGTTAATGACAACGCCCACTACACAAATAAAGAGCATNCATAGACTTTAAGAAAGCTATCTACCGCGTGTGGCATGATGGCATATGGGAAATTTCTGAGATGATTCAAAATTGACAAAGGGCTGGTGCAAGTCATCCAATAACTCTTCGGAAACGCCAGCAGTGCAGTACTTGTCAATGGACATAATTGTAAATTATCCAGTACGTCAGTGGCCGCTCGTCAGGGATTTCTGCTCTTCACTGTCCTGTGTCGCCTTTGCATCGAGAATATAATAAAGGAGACCCTCGAATTCCACCACACCTCCATCGGTATAAGACCCGTCTCTTATATTAGATTCGCTTATGACATTGACCCCATGGGTGGCATCAGCAGTGAACTCTGAGACTTCACCAACAGAGTATATGAAAGAGCAAGAGCATACGGGGTCAGCACGGAGAAGTCGAATGTCAAAGCGAACATCACGAACAACAACGGCCAGACCGGTCAAGGGAATGAATATGATATGGTCAAAGGTCAAGTTAATATGATATTGTAACGAGAAAATTGTTTCCACGTGATACCGAGAGATTGCTTTGATACACAATCCACTAGTCAGTTTAAAATAAACTCTTCGAATTCAACAGGTCTAATGCATGTTCACAGGGTTTTGTTACATAAAAATATGTTTCCAATTGAAGATAATGATGAGTTTGCTGTAAGTCGGGTGTGTGGGGGTCATACATGTTTTACACGCATCTATGATTTTAGTTAGGTTTTGATACACACATTGCTTATTTAGGCACGTATGGGTCAAGCTGAGAGTGAGCACTGGTTTCGACAATACGATCACATCTGTAACTTTATTATTAAATATTTAAGCACTTAAATGAAATGAAAATATTAGCATTCAACGAATATTTACAAAAATAATATTAAAATGAAAAATATGCCTCAGTCAAATGTTATATCCGAAGTATTGTATTATTGCCAAATGAATTAAATCTTCCATAAATGTGTTTAGGTTACTTCCAGATCGATTTAATTTTCTTGTTTATAAATTGCACGTCCTCAACAACAAAAGTTGCAAATAGATTTGATGAAAAACACTAAATGGTGACAATTTGCATGATTTGCATATACATCCTGTTAGAATATAATTTGTTTTGATGTTAAACCTTTTAACGATCACTTTAAACAGCGCCTATCCCCAAAATAAGCAATGAATTATTAAATGCGGAAGTAATGTGTTAATGACAACGCCCACTACACAAATAAAGAGCATGTCGTTCAATAAGTCACGTTCTCTTAACACGTCAGCATCCGGTATTTTCAGTCATGCGTTATGAGCCAGACAAATCAGATATTTTAGTATAAATATCAAATTTTCTTTTAACTTGAGTAATAAAACAGCGACAGAGTAGACATTAAGGAGATATAATTATGGCGACGAGCATATCAAGGTAATTGATATTAAAACTGTACATGTTGATAGTTTTATGTTAAGCATACATAAATATCCCGGACATAAACGAAAGGCAACATACGTGCAAATGTTGATTATTAATTTCCTGTTTATCAGAATAGGTTTTACATCGGATCGTCAACAGTGCATGTTGATCTTAAAGCAAATCGCTTAATACTGAAGTAGCAGTCTTGTGTTGTTTGTCGGGCAATAAATATCTTAAATCATTATTTTAAGCAGAGACGTAGTGTTATCTACGTTTCTGTTGTAAGAAATTGTACTTTTGTTGTTTATATTCCGCGAATCGAAAGTGGGATTATTTAAGATAGCACATTTGCAACGTTCGTACATATACTCGTTCGTGTTTTGTTGAATTACTGAATTGTGGTGTGTGAAACCAATATACAGGACGAACATGAAAACAGCGAGGTATTAGATTAAACATAATAGTTTGCGTAAGAATTATAGTAAAGTAATCAATATCCCAACGTGTCTTTCTGTTAATTATTTGCATTTAGCTAAAAACAACCAAGAACTTTTGAAATCGTTCGCCCATTATTAACTCAAGTATACTTAACCTTTAATAAAAATGCAATCACCTAACACATTGAAATGCATTTTTCTTTTTTAGATGCAGCGTGGTTATTGTCTGCTTGATGTGCCTTATTGCACTGCACTCAACAACAGCAGGTCACATTCGGCCCATCAGGTAAATGTATTTGCCATCACTTTGAATTGTTAACTCGTGTTCAAAGATAATTTATACGATTTGTTTATATGAACCGATGCATGAGAAAAGTTCATTTGATAATTTATATATTTTTTTAAATATTATAAAAACGAGTTTGTTACAAATTATAATTTGGACACCCAATGGCTGCTCGTTTTCTTGATTGTTTTTCAAATATTTATATTTGAGTTGAAACTTTAAATATATAATCCCAAAACTAAATAAATACATGTGAAAAGTCGAGCTTTTGATTGCATGGAGTTGGAGATAAAACTTTAAAAGAACTTTGGTAAATTGACAAAATTGAAAAAAAAATAATGTTTTAGATTCGCACATATTGGTAGACGTTATGATATTTGTGAGAAAATAGTAATACTGATCATTTTCCATGCTCTAAAATATCCACAATATGCATCTTTTGGCGATTTAAAAAACATGAACATTATTAAGCGTTGCAACGTTTCGATTGAATAATTAGGAATCTGTTGTAATTGTTGTACACATGTACTTTATGACACTACGAGGATTGCTTATATAAAGTATAAAATACACCACTCACTATGTGAGCACGGAAGGCCGAGAGGTCTTAGCGTAAAACTTTTACTCCAGGGGTCAGTGGTTCGAGCCCAGTTGTGGATTACATTTTTCTTTCTTTAATTGATTTTTTTTTACTGGAGCTTTTTAGTTTCAATGTTTACATTTATCAATTTAAAGCATTATTTGACAAACTCCAAATACATGCCAAAATCTGTGAAAAGGTCCCTTTGAAGTACTCATTAATTTTTCTGTAGGCGATTGGTTGAAGGTAATATTTATATGTGTGATNGACAACGCCCACTACACAAATAAAGAGCATGTCGTTCAATAAGTCACGTTCTCTTGACACGTCAGCATCCGGTATTTTAAGTCATGTGTTATGAGCCAGACAAAACAGATATGTTTGTATAAATATCAATCTTTCTTTTAACTTGAGTAATAAAATAGCGACAAAGTAGACATTAAGGAGATATAATTATGGCGACGAGCATATCAAGGTAATTGATATTGAAACTGTATATGTTGATAGTTTTATGTTAAGCATACATAAATATCCCGGACATAAACGAAAAGCAACATACGTGCACATGTTGATTATTAATTTCCTGTTTATCAGAATAGGTTTTACATCGGATCGTCAACAGTGAATGTTAATCTTAAAGCAAATCGGTAAACACTGAAGTAACAGATTCGTGTAGTTTGTCGTGCAATAAATATCTTAAAACATTATTTTAAGCAGAGACGTAGTGTTATCTACGTCTCTGTTTTAAGAAATTGTAATTGTGTTGTTTATATTCCGCGAATCGAAAGTGGGATTATTTAAGATAGGACATTTGCAACGTTCGTACATATATTCGTTCGTGTTTTGTTGAATTACTGAATTGTGGTGTGTGAAACAAATTTACAGGACGAACATGAAAACAGCGAGGTATTAGATTAAACATAATAGTTTGCGTGAGAAATAGAGTAAAGTATTCAATATCCCAACGTGTCTTTCTGTTAATTATTTGCATTTAGCTAAAAACAACCAAGAACTTTTGAAATCGTTCGCCCATTATTAACTCAAGAATACTTAACCTTTAATAAAAATGCAATCACCTAACACATTGAAATGCATTTTTCTTTTTTAGATGCAGCGTGGTTATTGTCTGCTTGATGTGCCTTATTGCACTGCACTCAACAACAGCAGGTCACATTCGGCCCATCAGGTAAATGTATTTGCCATCACTTTGAATTGTTAACTCGTGTTCAAAGATAATTTATACGATTTGTTTATATGAACCGATGCATGAGAAAAGTTCATTTGATAATTTATATATTTTTTTAAATATTATAAAAACGAGTTTGTTACAAATTATAATTTGGACACCCAATGGCTGCTCGTTTTCTTGATTGTTTTTCAAATATTTATATTTGAGTTGAAACTTTAAATATATAATCCCAAAACTAAATAAATACATGTGAAAAGTCGAGCTTTTGATTGCATGGAGTTGGAGATAAAACTTTAAAAGAACTTTGGTAAATTGACAAAATTGAAAAAAAAATAATGTTTTAGATTCGCACATATTGGTAGACGTTATGATATTTGTGAGAAAATAGTAATACTGATCATTTTCCATGCTCTAAAATATCCACAATATGCATCTTTTGGCGATTTAAAAAACATGAACATTATTAAGCGTTGCAACGTTTCGATTGAATAATTAGGAATCTGTTGTAATTGTTGTACACATGTACTTTATGACACTACGAGGATTGCTTATATAAAGTATAAAATACACCACTCACTATGTGAGCACGGAAGGCCGAGAGGTCTTAGCGTAAAACTTTTACTCCAGGGGTCAGTGGTTCGAGCCCAGTTGTGGATTACATTTTTCTTTCTTTAATTGATTTTTTTTTACTGGAGCTTTTTAGTTTCAATGTTTACATTTATCAATTTAAAGCATTATTTGACAAACTCCAAATACATGCCAAAATCTGTGAAAAGGTCCCTTTGAAGTACTCATTAATTTTTCTGTAGGCGATTGGTTGAAGGTAATATTTATATGTGTGATTCATTGACATACATTTTTAAGTTGGCTTTGCAACTACAAAAATATACTTAATATGTCTAAGTGGTTAGCGACGTTTGTCTACCCTAAATATTTAGACTTTATACATATATTTATATTGATTACACATTAGCCTGCCGTTTCATGCACATTATATGTGGCGTGTTCTGAGAAACCTGGGCTTAATACTTGTGCGTAAAGTGTCATCCCTGATTAGCCTGTGCAGTCCGCACAGGCTAATCCGGGACGACACTTTCCGCCTAGACTGGATTTTTGCTAAGAAGAGACATCATTTAAACAAAAAATTCCATAAAAACGGAAATTGTCTTTCCTGATAAGTCTGTGCGGACTGCACAAGCATTATGCCCAGTTTTCTCAGAATACGACACATATGTGTTTCTCCCAGTACGTTCACCATGACGGTGACTAACTCTCTGAAGGCACCGATGTTCAACAACTCCATCACGCTTCCTATCAAGTCCGGATACGGATCTCGCCTCATAGATTATATGGAGATGGCAGGTGACATTGACCAGTCCAAATTTAAGTACGATATTCGTTTAACATTAATCATTTTATGGCCTGTTCCACACCAAAATTTGGTATTTTGAAATAACATGTGTTGTTGCTTGTTAAAAAAAAAACTTTTAACCAAACCGATTGTAAAATCCAGGATAAAAAACTCACTGAGTTCATATTTATTAAATTGTCTTTTTATCTTGTATACTAAAAGATAGACATAACACAAAACGAACATTGCACATTGCAAACAAATGCTCATAATTTAAGAATTTGTTTCTGTATATGAGTTTTGTCAGATATTATTTCATAAGAAACAGGACCTTTTTTAACAAGTTTTTCAGCTCCTAATTTTCCATAAATTTCGATATTAAAATAAATACTGACATATTCAAATGACGTTTATGGCATGAGAACATTCCACTCAAACATATGCTGTAACATAAGGCTCTATATGTTTGTATTTGTCCCTGCTATAGTGTTTTAAAACAAAAATACATTCAACGTTATGTATATGTTTACCCATCTTCATCCGAAACAAAAACTTGTCAATTTGTGTAAATATATAAAGGAAGCATTTTTAATTCGAAATTCATTGATCAATACTACCAATAACCAGTATCACTTACAAAATCTTTCTGTCATTTAAAGACTTTATGTTTTGAATGTCTATTATATGCATATATTTCATTTGTATTTAACTTAAATGTATTGGAAACGTGACATACGTACTTATATATTGTATTTTGACGATGTACTTATGTAAAAGTCTAAATAAAATGTTTGTTCTGTTCTGTTCTATACATGTTAATTCAGGTTTACGGTGACGTACTTCGCTAAACTTGGATACTTCGTGAATGCGTTCAATGACGTCTACAGCGTCTGGACCAGCTCCGAGAAAAACTATTGGAGAATTTCTAACCAGAACGGAAGTCTCTCTGTTGGTAAGTAGTTTTATTTTAAATGTTGCCCCTTAAAGAAGCTTAAAACATATAACTCTGTTTTGTCACAACACGGTCACAATGTTTCAGGTTTCTCTTATGAGGCGTATACAATCAATACGGACATAAAGTGGTGAAATGAATATGCATTAAACTTGTTTACATCGCCTGTTTGTAAAATTTCGGATTGAAGCGATCCCAGTAAGGATATGATGAATTAAACAGGATGTTTTCTGATTAATGTGATGTACACATCCACACGTTAAGTGGTTCAAAATAATCAGTTAATCGCATTTATTTGTCAAGGTCTACTGCTTGGGAATGACGCAGGTTGCAAAATGTATTTCTAATGCGCCTTTAGGAAATAACACAGCGTATTAACGATTTGAGGATGCTGGGATTGTGTACATCTTCGATATCACAACGATATGTGACCCTCATCCTAGTGCATATATAAAATCTAAACAAAAAAGTTGAATAAAAAGGCAAGATAAAGTACTTTAATTTGTTTGCTAAAATAAAATCCTTATAAGTTTCATTCATAATTTAGTTTATTGTATTGTTTGTATTGCTTTAATCATTGTAAACCACAAGAAATAACTGATTTACATACAGTGTACATTTAAAACTTTGTTTCTTCTTTCTCTTTCAAAATATTCTTTTTACTCATATTATATCACTATGCGTGAGTGTTTTATAAATCGTAGGATGCATGTTATTTCTCTCAATTATGTGGTAATAATGATCGAACACAAGTATTTTAATGGATAGGCGTGCATATAAATGGTTTTCGCCTTATTGCCATTAGTCATGCAATTATTTGAACGCTTACTATGATTGCATTGAATAGTTACTGCGATATCTGGTTAATTATAGAAGAGAATATTGCACGATGAATATGCTTTTGATTCATTTTATTTCGACAACATACACATTCAACTTAAAGGGACTTGTTCACATTTTAACAAATTGACATTGATTCAAAAATAATGTCTGCTTTTTACCGGTATTCAATCAAGCAAAATAACACCCCTGAGTTGGAAACAATAAAAAATAAACATTAACTGTAAAGTAATTGCCTAATCATGGAAACTTGATTTGAAACTTAATATGGCATATGTAAGCAAGAAAATGTGACAATCGCCTGCCACTCACTAAATATATATATTGTATACCACTGAAAGAGTACACTTTATATGTTGCACGTCAGAATACAGCGGACATGTTCGATCTCTACGTAAACCGCTACGAAGAATAAGATGAAAATGCAATAATATATATACGAACCTTCGTTAAACACATATCCTTCAAACAAAATGTACAATTCTTAATATTTCCATGTAAACAGTGTTTTATTTTTTTCGTTTACAGGAGTGAGTACGTATGAACCCAAGAGTGGAGACCGCGTGGTGTTTGAGCTCGTGTCTGGATAATACGATGTGATGAAATGACTTTGTGATCGAATTATCAGCTAACACAGATGTCATAAACATAAATGAAATATAGATTAAAATTTCAATATAAATCAATATAAATCACCTAGCTTGTGCTTTATAATAATTTTGTGTAGTGGGGTAGGGGAATATATTAAACCCAAACAAGTTTCGAGGTTTGAGTAACTTTTGTAGACGCCCGATGGTATATCGGGTGGTTTAGATATATAATAAATATATATACACATACTTGAAAACCAGGTTGGAAAAAAAACAATGTAAAGGGTAACAAATATACCAAAATATATGAAGTTTGTCTTGCGACAGTCGAAAGCAAAGGGAAGCATGGTCAGTAATGTTCAATCTCCAACACATGCTGTGCATGTTAGTACAAATCTTGTTGATTGTATATATCGCATTTTCATTGGACAAACATGCATGACATCACAGTACATAGCTAGATGCACACAGGACAACGGACTTAAATCTCACACGAGATGAATGGATCGATGGACATATACAATAAAAGGGACATACACACTAGTATATGACACATAGACATATATAACTCATGTTTAAAAATTACCTATCCTACACAAATCATCCCTTCTTCAAAATGTATAAAGTCATTTGCACTTGAACTTACTAATTCCCAGAAGACGAACTATTGTGGAATGACAACAATTACAATTTAATAGAATGTACGAACTTAGTAAGAGAACAATAGGACAGACCTAAATGAAAAACAATCGAACCTCGACTAACAATTAACACATACACACAAGTAAACTGATTTATTATGAATAACATTGCTGTATAAATGGAGTTACTCTATAAATTGTAAAATTGACTATTAATAAGAGTTGTCTCCCATGTCTCAAAAGCTAAATTGATGCAAATGGTCAGTCATATTGAAGAGACAAATAGAACACGTTTAAAACTCATAGAAACTTTAAATGTATAAACTGAAACACAGACGAAACATTTAAAACAATACTGATATGTTATTAAATCATTTAAAAGAAAATTCCTATAATAGATATTAATTTAATGAAAAAGACAAGTGCAAATATTGATGGTGACTGTCCTAAAAAGTAATCACTGTAATATTTTTTAACTTGCACCATTTTCAATAAAGAATGGTATATTGTACAATATTTACTATTAATTAAACATTTAAAAAAGTTAATCGATTTATTTAGAATGTTTACACCTGTTCTCAAAGATATTTCCAAAAAAGTGAAAATTGCCCTTTAAACATGCTTTAACAAGGATTTACAAATTTAATTGTTTCAAACAAAATGACAATGGAATGATTTTAGAACATTAATGGATATTATATTATGTACCTGTCTTAAAAATGTTAATATAACCATGGTAACAGGCATGCATACATTTTAACTAATGCCAAAATAGAATTATAATACCTGAAATTCCACAACTAATGTATGTACACACAAACACAATTTATTAGTTTAACTTATGAGCGAAACTGGAATCGGTAGGTAAAATACACCTTTTATGGGCTAACAAAACACAAACTTGAAAATCTGATTATTGAAACAATACAAATACATGAAACAAAATACTCGGAAATGTGTTCAAATTGTCATTCGCCAAACAAGTCTTGTCGGCGACGTTGGCGTACGGGTCTGCTAGGTGGAAGACTCTCCTGCCTAGACGGGGTCGGAGAAGGACTACTGTTACAACTCGACACATGGGAAAGAAGTCAAAACACTGGACTGTCTAAAGAGTGGAATGTCTGCTTGGGTCTGAGGGGCGTTGGACGTGGATGACGGGGCTGTGAAACAGAATCGATAGAGGGAGATGTAGAAGAATCAGAAATGGTAGAGGTACTGATACTTGTAACTGGGCATGCAGTTACAGCAGTATGAGTGTAAGTGTTCCTTTTATGTAGAATCGTGTTAAGTTATAACAGAATAAGAACCTGACCTACAGTCTCTATTACAACCATACGTCTGACTAGCCATTGCATGCGTTGTGGACAGCTTGCGGTGCCTGTTCAGGTCCTGGGAAGACATAAACGGCAATAAAATGTTCATATGCAGAGTTTGAGTAGGTCCCTTGTGGCTCTCTGTCTGTAATATGTACACAGGCTGTCCTTCATATGGGATATCTAGAACCACGCATGGTTCTCTGTCCCATTTACCAGCAAGTGTGTGTCTGCCTTGCAGATTTACTTATATAGACAGTAATATATCATTAATACAGATCTGCTTCTTTTAAACTTTACTACCATACAGAACTAGTTTGGTGCTGCACGCGTTTTAGCACAGTCACTCACCTGCAACTATGTATGCGAATTTGAAAAGTTACTGCAATTTTGCAATGTATGCGATGTGCAATGCCTCTTCTTTATTTTCGGGAGTTGTGCCAAGAAAGCCATCGACTAGTAATATTGGGTGCCACCTGCACAGTGTGTATATACAATAACATATGTTTAAACTAACATTAGGAAATAATAGGGATACACAGTTTAACTGCTTTTAGTAACATTGTAGACCTGTACCAATGCAGAGTTTTAGTCGTTCGAATGTAACGTCTTTTCATCACACAGAGTACCAAGGTACGATTGATTGAACCGCTCATCTGATGAATTACCCATGGGGTGAAAAGGTGTGGTCCGGGTCTTCCGAACATATTCAAGGTAAACAGTTCTTTGATGACTTGGTTGTCAAAATTTCAACTTTGATCATAATGGAGCTGCTCAGTAAATGAGTAATGCGCAATAAAATGTTGTAACATGGATTTGGCAATTGAGGTCGCCTTCTGATTGCATAAAGGTAATGCCTTGGCATAACGGGTAAAGTGGTATGTTATAAGCAACACATTCGTATAAGACTTTTACATTTTTCAACTTTGAGAAACTCAATGCCAACGAATTGCATTGGTGTGAAGTTCTATGTAGGAACTAGATTTGAAAAAGGAACAGTGGGTGTTTTCCTGCGAATACACCTCCTACCGTGAGGACATGACTGTCCATTCACTGTTCAATGCCAGTAAAAAAATGCTGTCGAGCAAGTGACTGTATTACCTACACCTTCGTGCACACCCGACACGGTTTTAAGCAATTCGTGTATGGTACAAGTTGTCGAAATTGTAAACCATCCAATGTTATTTACAAGACAAAAACTCCATTAATTAGCGATCGGAGATCGAAAACCATAATCAATGTTTTGACATCGACTGACAGATCTTTCACCTCTTTGTGTTTTGTACCACTGAGAACCATGCCAATGAATTGCCCAATGTCACGGTCACATGACTGTTCTGATGACCAATGTAATGATTTACTTTACTGGCTGACGGTATAGCGTTCAAAGTAACAAACTATAAAGCCTAAATACCTGTCAGACATTCAACGGATGTAAGCCAAAATGAAACAGAGTCAAAAATTGCCTAAATAGCATCGGGAACAACTGTGGTCTCCGGATCAGACCATCACAATCTGCATTTAGTGACTCTGTTTTGTACGTTGTGTCAAAAGAGTACATCGAAAAAGCGGCGACCCAATAGTGACCGGTATCATCAAGTAGATATGAAAAAAGGTAACATATTATTGTCAGTTATTACAGAAACTGTTGTGGCATACAATTAGTCATAAAATGTGTCCGTTATAGCACATTTCAGCGCATGGTAATCCAAATTGTGTGCATAATATTAGCGCTTATTGCCAGGGAGTCCTCGGCTTGGATAAGATATAACATATAATCAATTTTGTATTTGACATGTGTTATAATAAATGATACAAATAACAATAACTGTTCGAGCATTTGTGTTAAGTAACAATCCAATAATGTTTTTTAAATGTATGTACGCATATGTTTTTCTTAAAATAATGTTATAGTTTTGTTTTTTAAATGTACCTATGTGTTTCTATAGCGGTACGTCCTTGGTATTGGTCTTGTTTTACGTTGTTCTCTAACTCAATAGGTTTATGTATTCCCTAGTATAAATATCATTTTAAACATCCGTTAAAACGACAATGTTTTTACAGTACAAAACAGGTACATGCCACTTTTAAAAAGCCATTTGTAAGATGTGTAACAATTCAAATTTTGTTTATTAATATCAAACTCATTCAAATAGTAATTAAAGCATTTTTGTCTAAATATCTTCTTACGTGTATCACTATTAAATGTAGCAGGTGCATCCGTCGATCCGACCCCCTTAATGAATAAGCCTAAGATTTTTAAGTGAATAGATTTTAAAACACACATGTTTGATATCTATATCTGTAGTTAATCTTTTTTTAAACTATTTTGTCAAGGCACTCGCTAGAATTAGCTCCCCGTTTTAATCTGTATAAAATTCAATGTTTCTTTACGGTCCGACCCTTTTGATCGGTTGCGTAGGTTTGTTACTATGCGCATGTGCTTGTTCTATAAATAATGTTTGCATGAAAATAAGAAACGTTTATGCAGGTTGTTCTTAAAATATGTTTACACATTGTTTACAAATAAATGACTTATATCACATTGTTAAAACCTACTAATAAACCCTAACAAACATGGACAATTATGTTTTTTGTGATTTAATTAATCAACATACTAGTGTAAACATGACCAACCAGCGATCATGCGAATGATCATCTTAATGATCTTATATCAACTGCAAATAAAATAAAACTCCTAAAAATGGTACGAAAACAAATTTGCAGCATTTTTAGGGGTTTATTTAAAATTGTCCCATTAAACTTCCAGGCCGATGGTAAATTGCCGAACAGATGAGAACAAATGATAATTTTCAACGGCATGAAAAAATACCAATAAAGCTTGAAAATATGTAGTGTTTATTTATTTACATTCAGCAGCAAAAGGTACTACTGTATCAAATCGGCCAAAATCGGCTAAAATTTTGTTTACAATTAACTAGTGCGTGTAAAATTAAACTATTCAGGCAAAAAATCAGTTATTAATATGAACTTGTTTAACTTAAATATCCTTTAAGAGATATGAACACATTGGGCTAAGGGCCATTTACCTGCTCTCATTCGTAATTTTAACGCTTTGGAACAACAACTGGTTATGATGTATATTAACAGAGTCGTTAGGTATTAAGTCAATTTGTTCGGCTCACTAGCAAGAAGCAAGATTTCGAGCATCATATCTTTTTGGCATTGAAATCGCATATTTAAGTCGAAATATTCCCTGAACAAAATTTCTGAATATAAAGTTCACTAAAGCAATTACTGTGAAACTATGAACACAGGAGTTAAAGTTAGTGTGTACTGCATTTCACATCATTGAGAACTAAATACATATTAATTGTCAAGTAGATACCGCGTATAGTTTTCAAGATATGCCCAATTCAAAATATTAATGGATTATATGACATTTTAAAATGGCAATTACTCTCTAAATATGGAAGAAAGAGTTATGGTTCTGGTGCAATGAACACTACCTGAGTGAGATATAACTATATATACAGTTTCATGTTGAGACCTCTTATAGTTTTTAAGATATGCTATGTGCGAAATTTGCATTGAAAAATAAACAAAGTGCAATTAAAATATGGAAATAAGAGTTATAGTTCTTGCGCACTGCATATCAAAGATATGAGTTTTAGCTTCCGATTGTTCCAATTGATATATTTTTTAGTTTAAAAATATTCTCCGGACACACATTTAGAACACAAGTTAACAAAGGGCAATACATTAAAAAAAAGGGAAGCCTGATTAATGATTCATAGAAGTAAACATGCCCTTTATCAATCATATAGACTAACCTTTTAAGTTTTTAATCGATTCCTCGTTTAGTATTCCAGAAATGCCCTATACTTAATTAAAGTACAAACATTGACATAGCGCATTAACTCTGAAAATAAGGAGCAAATGTTATGGTTCTTATAAAGCACACATCTCTTTATGAGATCTACTCACCCATTTCAATTTGATACATTTATTAGTTTTTGAGATTTGCTGCGAGCAAAATTTGAGAATAAAAATAACAAATGGTTGTGTCTCTAAAATAGGGAAGAGAGTTATTGTTCTTGTGCACTGCACATCACCGCAATGGGATCTACCTACCAATTAAGTTTTACGTTGATAACTCGTTTAATTGTATAGATATAGTCCACGCAAAATTTAATTACACAAATTAATAAAAATTCAATTATTTTAAAAATAATTTAGCAAGAGTTGTGGTTTTTGTGAACTGCACATTCCCTCAATGAGATCTGTCAATTTGACACCTTTTATAGTTTTCAAGATATGCTGCGCAAATAATTTAAGTGCTAATAATAACAAATAGCTTAACAGTATAAATTTAAGAGCATGAGTAATTGTTCTGAGCAATGTACGTCCCCTCAATGAGATCTACCTACCTATTTAGTTTCAATGTGATACCTCTGTTATTTTTTAGATGTTTGCTCCACACACAATTCAATTATATATATTAACAAAGGTCAATGGTTCTAAAACAAGATGTTTGGTTCTTGTTCACTCTACATCCCTCAATGAGATCTACCTCTCTATGAAGTTTAAAGTAGATACCTTTTTAAGTTTTTGAGAAATGACCCGGATAACATTTAAATAGAAAATTACAAAGGGCTATAGAAATACGGGGGCGAGAGTTCGGGTTCTTGTGCGCTGTATCTACCTACCTGTTACATTTTAATTTGATAACTCGTATAGTGTGTAAGATATTTTCCAGGCACAATTAAATTAACATATTAACAAAAGGCAATAATTATAAAATAATGTAACAAGAGTTATGGTGCTTGTCAACTGCACATCTCCCAAATGAGATCTATCTACGAGTGTATTTAAGTTGATACCTTTTTTAATTTGTCACATATTCTCCTTGAAATGTTAATAACACTAATTAATAAACGTAATAACTGTAGAAAATGGGTGCTATAGTATTTTTTTTCACTGCGAATCAGATCCGCCTACATAATAAGGTTCAAGTAAATAACTTTTATAGTTGATTTGTTTTATATTTTCCGGTCAAAATTTTAGCATAACATAAGCAAAGGGCAATACCTCCCAAAATATGGGAGCGGGAGTTATGGTTGGTGTGCACTACACTCCCCTCGATGAGAACTACTTACATAATTATATATTTGAAGTTGATACCTCTTGTTTGTTTTGAAATATATTGACGACGGCCAAACGGATAATTTAAAACAGCACAACCCATCCCCTTTCAACTTTGTTAAAAATAAGTAAATAAAATACTATTTAAAAACGTGTTTTTATAAAACAAGGAGAAATTAAAATGCGTGGTTATGAAAATCCCCAGGTACATCATTCACTTTTAACAGCGACAGCCGCAGGCTTAAAGGGACTCGTACACCGACATTGACACCGACACTTCGCAACGTCGCAAGCAAGAACTTAAGAATATAATTTAAGAACCAAACAAAAAACAAGTAACATCCTTCGGTATATAATTCCAGTGAAACCACTCTTCAATTCCGACGCTAACTATGCGACATTTTAAATTTCAATAAACGGTGCACGTCTTGTCACATAATTTAAAGAAATTAACCGAAACACTCCAAACTTTTAATAATTTCATAATTTCACACGATGATTACAAAAAAGTGACAAGCATTTTCAGTATGGGTCTGATTCCTAAATGTTATTTCCTAAATTCTAAGTGTTCATTAAATGTTTGAATTTGTGACAAAAAGTTGGAAAATTATAATGTTGCCATTCTGCGATCAAGTCCATTTAAGTGCCTTAAACCGAAACATTTATCGCTGTTGAAATCGCAATTGCACGGTTTCGCAATTATTTCGCTACATAAGAGACATGCACACATGCAGTTTATTTAGACGTATACACTAAGGCATCGTCTCCATACTCTACTACTCAAATTACAATGTTACATATTATTTTTTGTCATGGAAATAGGTATTAAACATGACATTACATAACATGAAATACTCATTTAAGAATACAAATACACATAAACACACTAGACCGATATAATACGTAAGTTCTATCGGAAAAGGAATGACATTTATTAAACAATTATTATTTAGAATCGTTTCCTATAACAAAAGCTTCTTTGATAAATTAACATACATTATAAATTACTGATTTGTCACATGAAACTAATAACTTGTGGAATTTACATACAGATAGTTTGATATAAAATATACGGCGAATATTCTGTTTTCTTAGATCAGTGTAACAGCGTCATATACATGTAAAATAGTATTCGTCTTCTAAATCAAAGTCGTAAAAACATAAACAATAACGTTCATTTCATGACATGTTATTCTGGGCGTATCAGCCAGTTTAGATTCTCAACGGGTGTGCAGAGACGCTTAATCTAGGAAAATAAATAAGCGCAGACGTATAGGAAGTAAGTCTAACTATTATTATATTCCAAAAATGTTTTAAATACTGTATACATATCTAATACATAACTGTATATTTTGTCATACCATTCGTGTTTAAAATTGTCAACAAGTCTGCACTTAAACTCGCTAATAAAACTTTTAACTTGCACAACGTTTGGATTGTTAAATACATAACCAATTCAAAATTATTTTAACATGTTCTTAACATTTGTGACCTAATTTGTATAACCTTTATTACACTCGTTTTAAGCTTGTTTGTAGACAATTTGCACACTAATATTTAAAGTATTTAGGTTAAACCAATATTTTAGAATTTTAATAAACCTGTTTTCATACAATATACATCTACCTAATTCACCAAAAATAGCAACATAGCATGTATTTATTTTAACATGTAGCAACATGTAGCAATCGTTTGCAAATTTTAAATGTATGCGTTCAATCTGACTTTGTGAAACCCCTTACTTTTTAAGCATAATATAATATAGAACCCACAAAAGAGTCAAACAATTGGCAAAGTATTTTAGGTTTTATGTGAATATCATTTTTATTACAACAATCATTTATTCATGGCCTTAAATGCTTTACCATCCAAATGTTCTTTGTTTCGTTAAAAACTTCCTGGTTTAATTAAATTAAATTAAATTACTGTGTCTGAATAGTTAAAACTATACACCACTTCAACATTATTACCATTGTATGCCCATTTGTTTCTTTTTATTCATCCCTGAATGATTGGACAAAACTTAGCAGAGGACCACTAGACGGTGTTACCACCAAATGTTAAAAACATGCCTGTTGTGGTTTTAGAGATTTATGTCCATATGTACAAACTATTTTAAGTTCTAGTCACATACTGTAACAAGTTACTTGTTACAAAACTCTAGCCATAACTCAAAACATCTATTACTTTATAATTAATATCTTATATTGTATTTTTACTTAGTAGTTGTTAAGTGAATAGCGTGTGCTTATATAGCAGATACAATATTATTGTAACTCAAATAATTAATTCTTATTAAATGTTTACTTAGGCTTAGCTCATGTTATATTGTTTAATAGGCCTAAAATAGCCTATGCAATACAATTGTAATACTGTGATTTTATTCACCAATAATTTACTGGTGATCTGTAGAAAATGTATTAATTAATGTGTTGTTATTTTGAAGTTTTGGCCTATGCGTTGTATAGAGAATACTATGTTAGTGTGATTGTGTACTTGAATTTATCCCACGAGTTGAAGAAAGGTTCGCATGGCGAGGCTTGCCAAGCCGTGTTAGCCTTTCTGAGACGAGTCGGATAAATTCAAGTTCACAATGACACTAACTTAGTATTCTATTTATCCTACAATATTGTTTATATTTATTTTGTTCCTGCTGCAATCAAAATAGAAGTTTTGTATTGCTTAAAACAATAGAAAAACAGATTAAATTAACTAATCTAACCTTGCGTAGTGATATTAAAATTGTTTATGATCCTTCCCGTTTACGACACTCGAAATAGTCCTTAAACATTCCACACAAAAGCACAGTAACAAGACAAAATATCGATATATGCCTCGATTCAAATCTAATCAGCATTCAAAATGTTACACACTCGTAGAACGTAGAACACAGACAGTTTTGTTCAAACTAAAATTCTATTTTCACCACCGCAAACTACCACAACATGGCTGCCATTTTGAACTTACAAATTGTGTAACCCTACGGCAAGCATGATTCAGCATTTATCCCCGCTGATATTGTTAATTTAAGTCTATAAACAACTCTGTTTTTTAAACACTCTTTACCTACTTGCATTAACAAGTCAAACATCTACTGGTTCTTGTTCCACTCACCAAAGTTGTGTTATAACACAGTTTACTTTCGTCAAGTTTTGTTTGCTTCCATGACGAGTTAAAATTCTGCATACAACAAAAATATACATTTCTTCATCGCCATTTGGTATAAAAACACGCTTACCTCAATAACAACTTTAACCCAATGCTTACAACAATACAGTAACGTGTGTATCTGTTATGACCCACAACACGATTTACGAAACCGTACTCCCGTCGCAGCGAGTTATTTTATTACTATCGAAATTTACAATTATGCATGACAACCACACAATCCGGAATACGTTTTGGATTCGTTTGAAAAATAATTTAATGTTAAATAAAAAAAAAACACTTCTCATTTGTCCATCTTAAAATCCAGAGGTTTAAATTAAACTGGTGTGTTTCTTCACACAAATTACGTCACACATGATACGTCATCCATTGCGCAAACAATTGAATGAAAAATAAAAATACGGAAAGCCGGTTTGGATATAAATTTCAATGAAGAGGCAAACTAGGATTATATGTTATATAAACGATAACACTCAGCAAAACTTGACCGGGCGTCTAAAAATAGCACACATAAAAATAGTGACATTCATATTAAAATCTATGCGAGAACTATGCTTACCATCATCAAAATGCACAGAAAGAATCGGTTTTTAAATTAATTATATCTCCCCACTCATTCCATCCCAAAAAAACCATCAAGTGTCGCAATTCTAATACCGATTGATTTGAAAAGTTAACATTCAATTCATGTAAAATCCTTTAAGAACAAATGCACGAGGAGTGTAAGGAAAATTAAGTTGTCCCTATAGCTGTGGGATAAAGCAAGGTGTGGGATAAACCATATCTTTTCTGAAAGGATCCTAATCGCTTCCATAAAATCATTTAGCTGTAAAATAAATTAGCATTATCCTGAAAAGGCCACCCTTAATTAATTTAATATGATTTTGTTATAGCCTGATGGCTAAATGAGGTTGCTTACGTAAATGTTCCTAATGCATTTTTTCTCATTTTTATCAAACTCAACTTACTTGTCAAGTGTCATTCGTATCCGCCATCTTGTTTGGAAGCTGACAGTGTCTATTTTCTAAACCGGCGTTTGATACAATATTTGTGTCTGTCATATGTGGGGTCATTTTATTTATGAAAAAATGTTCTTAATTACTTTCAAGTAAACACCACATTATAAATTGTAATTATTGAAGGGTTTGAGCAATATTACGTCACTTCCGGTTTGAACGAAAATGGCGACTAGATAGGAATGTCCGAAAATCGGCGTAGTTTTTTCCTTTGTTCTCGCTGATAACAGTATTTGTTCGTCTTATTGTAAGAAAATTATTCGATAGGCATTCAATTGCATCATAAAATATTTTTTAGCGAATCAAAAAACCTTGACTGTTGACCTTTAATACGTCGCCAGAAGACGGAAAAACGCGGGAAATTACTCGATGGTGAAAATGGGAAGTAATTTTCAGGGTCGCCACCTACATGTAGTTTCGGGAAAGGTCTTTTATAATGTTGTCAGTCATTGGAACAGGGTCTATAGGTCCGTTATAATGCCTGTATTAAATGTTCGTTTATAACATGTACGCGATATTATTTCGTTTACAGATTAAACACCTTAAATTCCTGCCTCTTTTTGTTCACAATTGGATTCGATTTCATGCGTCTGTAGGTATGTAGCTTGGGTTCTTATACGCGCCATCATATTGTGCGTGATTGTGTGCGCGCGTGCGTGCATGCGCGCGAAATTGTGTGTGGCCTTGTGCTGTGCCGGGGATGGAATCAGATTGAACCCAACCTGTCCGGTATGGTTACCGTTAACCAAGCTCAAATCATAATAGGAATCAATCCCGGGTCGCCTATCTAGGAAGCAAATGTGCCCACCATTGCGCTAGCAGTACCCCTTTTAAGTCAACAATTCCTTCAATCAAACAAATTATTATTATCAGCATTATCACTATAATAAAAATAATAATAATAATAAAAAATATGATGATTATTATGATTATTA